>QKQZ01037287.1:0-20664 GCA_003595255.1 Solenopsis fugax
AAAAAAAAAATAAAAAAAAACTGGAGCTCACATCTATAATCGGTAACCGCGTTTCGATGCTCGATGACTCGGGCGAGTGGGAGAACGCCTTCTTTCGCCGAACGAACGCGTACGTTTCCGGTCGGTTGTTCTCTGGTCGAGAGAGGTAGGTCTCGTTTTAAATTCAGAGAATAATGACGGGCGAGTTGGAGGAGAGTCGGGCGATCTGATTACAGGGGACGTCGTGAATTGTAAAGCAGCGACTGGAACGTGCTTAGGATTATAAGTTCGGTGGTTGTCTACCGTCGGAGCACAATAGCGCGAAGTAGAATGTGTGAACGGCGGATTAATCCGGCAACGATGATGTAACGTTTGTGACGTATAACTTTCCATTGGTCAATACGTCGCGGCACAAACACACAAACACACACACACACACACAGTCGTCTACGTCTATTTTTTAAGTAAATTTCTAACGATATACTGCCAATCACAAATTTTCTGATTTTAAGAGACTGAATCGTTTTATAACTTTTTAAATGAAAAAAAAATTTGTGAACTTTTCCGAGATACTTGTTTTTGATCGTCAATTTTTAGCGGACGCGTGAGATCTAGACACCACGCGCGTAGATCGAGTTCTCGAGTCGAAGCCTCGATCCACCTTCGCAGACATCGAAATAATCACTGCCGCGATAACCGGCGGGCTCCGAAAGTTCTCGAGTTACTTTCGTTATCTTCGCGTGCAAGATCTTATTATTCTCGCGCGAAGCCTTATTACTTCTCGAAGTACCGTTACACGTCCCATCCCGGATCCACGCGAAAGTTTTAATGATTCCCCATCGAGCTGCCCGAAAGTCATCTCGAAACGACAAGGAAAAAAAGATGGAGAGAACCGCGTAACGTAAGCCGCGGAACTAAAGTGCGAACTACTTTAACGAGGACAATAAGTAATAAAATCCTAGTAGTATGTCGCTATTACGGTAGAATGGCTTAGTGGCGATCGAACGACGCTGCGCCTTGATTGAACGATTGGACGATTAGCGCAGCTGAAAGATTACGTAGCGAGGGATTGTTTCGGCGCAACACCGAGAGCGCTGCAAAGTAAACAAGGGGCTACGAGAGGACTTAGCAGATCGATAATGCGTTGTTAGCGAGTTGTAGCAGATTATTATAAGCCGGTTTCATCAACAGCGCGTTGTCGATTTTAACAGTTACAATTCGGTGCCTCCGATCCGATTAATGACAGCAATTAACAGACGTTGATGAAACCGACCTACCGTGTCATCCTATCTCATTTATTGTCACTACACAGAAAAAAAATTAGTATCAAATCAACAATTCATTGTCTCATATACACAAAGAAAAAAGTATATGGTATTTGTGACTATAATTGCATAGTTAAAAAATTATAGTTAGGAGGTCCATTTTTATAGTTATTATTGCTATATTGTTAGTACTAACAACCTTATATGTACAGTTCTGCCAGCTATGAAAAAAATTTTACTATAAATTATGGTAATTACAACTACTAATATAGTAAAATATCAAGATATCTATGAAAATTGAAATAACCATTTTTATATTGTTAACGCAACTACAATTATAGTGAATATAACTATTTTTCTTAACATTTGTTTACTGTATATGTGGTAATAATAACTAAAAATAAATGAAAGAAAAAATACACGGTTGTGTAGTACACAAAACCATCACTAGATGGCCGCGATGACGTTCTATTTCTCATAAGAAAAAAAAACACATAGAATGGAATAAAAGGCAAAGACATTATGAGATCTTTCACCGATGTTCTAATAAAATAATTTTTTAGATAAATTCCCTTGAAGATAAAATCAAGTGGAAGATATGTTTTGATAATTTTTCAGGCAGCTATTATTTGCATGGCTATAAAAAAAAAAATATATATATATATAAGTATAATTTATTTTTATTATAACTATTATTTAAAATAACTATAATTTTATAGTTTGCACCGTAAATGACTATAAATTATAATAAAATTATAGTAATTGCAATCATTCTTTTCTTTCAGTGTAACCATACACAATAGTTGCATTAACGAGTATTATAGTTACGATGATCATAATTCATTGTTCAGGCAGCTATAGTTCATTGGTTAAAATAACTATAAATTTATAGTTGGCGCTGAAAATCATTATAAATTATAGTTAAATTATGGTAATTGCAACCATTCTCTTCTCTCAGTGTATAAGCAAGAATATAAAATCTCCTTGGAAGTGTTTATAATCTCAAAGAGACATCATTTGCTAACATAAAGAAATTTTCTTTCTTCATGTAAGCAAATTATGTCTGATCAAGATTATCAAATTCTTCCAAGAAGATTTTATATTCTTACATATATATGAAACAATGAATTGTTGATTTGATATAGTCACTTTTTTCTGTGTAGAACCGTCTTACACAGAGCCACATACCATTGTCCAGTTAACAGACATGCAAAGTATTTATATTTCATATCACGCATCAACCAGTCTTGCGAACGTTATTGAGATGACGCACGAGCGATTGTTGAACGGAAGGAACATTCGCATCGACAACGATTAATTTGCCAAGGCGCCACGTCGGTCTGATCGACACGTTTCGAATTAAGAAACACCTCGTTCGGAAATCCGAGACATCGAGCGTCGCGCGCAACACGTTAGTTACTAAAAAGGCAAAAAAAAAAACACGTTAGCTCTCCTTGAGATTAAGAGTAGGCAAGCAATTTTAAAGCCGAGCGAACTGCTCCTGTCTCGTCTCGTGCTCCATACTTTTCCTTTATTTTTCTCTCTCTGTGAGCGCGCGTGACACGCTCACACGAGATCAATCTGTAAAATATATATAATTCAAAATGATCGACGCGCACACGTCGCGCGTCAAGTCGTCGCAGCATTATTAGATGAATCAAGAGACGAGAGAGACACGATTAAATATTTAACGCAATGTGACGTGCTATATTGCGGCCGTGGTGACGCAAGAAACTTCAACGTTACCATTTATCGTTTACTGCCAAAAGTAGTCGATTATACCTCGCCGACAGCGAATGAGAGTTTCGAACGTTGCATTTATAATACATGCGTTCGTAATAAATGTGTCACAGTTGCATGTGTTCGGTACTGTTCATAGGATCCGATCGATTTACGATAGACCGTTGCGTTGCGCCAACTGTTATTATTTCGTAAAAAGAAAAAGAAAAAGAACGCGATAAGATATAATACCGGACGCACGATAAATCAGAAGGATTTCCTTTTCGTATCATGGCCGCAGACTTCTTTCGGACGTCTGCATTGCGCTCAGGTTGCATCTCGACGTGAGCAAGTGCAACTTAGATTACGAGTAATTCACGCGATAAGGGAGAGAAAATTTCGCCGACCCGATTGGTCGAGAAAGCGAAGAAATCCTGATAAATTCTCGAATCGGAAATATATATGTAATCCTTGACGTTATCGCAACGGGAGCTCACGTCGAGAGGTACAGCCTCGGCCGACGGGGAAAAATTTTTCCGCTAGAGATACTGACCAAGTTTGAAGCGATAGCCGACTTTAGGCGACTTAATTATTCATTTTAGCGACACCATCACGGAGGAGGGTGGGATAATATGTAGACTTCAGTAGCCTGAAATTATGTGATAATATATAAATGCTGTTTTCCTCGGAGCTGTGCTCCGACATTATTGTTACGCCGGGCGAACGGCGCGGCATTTACCGCGAAGCGAGCTGTTGAACATCCGTGTGTTGACACACATTTCGAGGGACTATATTCCCTTCCTCTCGCTATACTTTCAACGTAATGTTGCCGTCGCGACGGTAACAGCGCGAGGGAAAACGCACGCGAAAGTTCAGCGAGATACACTGAAAAAATTATTTTTTTTTATCGCAACCAAAATATTTGGTACACACTTTACGATTGGCAATACAAAATATTTTACTTGCGCCAATCAAATTTTATTATTTGCTTAATGTTTTTCATTAACATCAATTAAAAATTTTTATTAATAAAACAGTTTGTATTATTAAGCAATTGGATTTTGCAAAAATTTTTGAATTATGTTCCAATTAATTTATAAAATTATATGTGTGTTGATATAATAATTATTTTATTTCATGAAAGTGTAAAATTTTTTAATATTCTTGTAGTTCCTTTTTTGTGCAGATATGTATTTTAATACAAGTTATAAATTTAGTTACATATAGTTTACTGATGATGAGTTATTTTTTAGATTAATTTATTTTATGTTTTTCTTTTTGGATTTGATAATAGTTCCAAATCCCTTTTTCAGTGTACTAAAATATTATTGTCGCAAATATATTTTTCTTTAAAACAAGAAAAACATTTTTGCAGCGGAAACTATATAGAAGAAACCAAATTTTTTGGTTGGAATAATTAAACATTTGGTTGAACTTATATTAACCAAATTATTTGGTCAGGTCTACCAAATTTTGATTGCGACAATAAAATTACTTTTTCAGTGTAGAACAAAACGTATGACCGAATGTAGTTCATCTCTCGGGTCATCTTGAGCACGCATGCGAGTACACCGACGTCACCGCCGCCGCGGCTTGTACACCTTGTTCATACTTGTACATAATTGATTATTTATCTATTTGTATCGAATAACGATGTGTGTGTACTTCCGCTCGCACGGTTCAGCTGCCGAGCGCACGTTTCCGTTTCAATTACATTAAACCACCAATCTCACAGATTTTTTCTTACGACTGTACGACTGCCGTTCATTCAAGCGTTCAATTTTAATCAGCGATTTTCAAAGGCGAGATGTGAAAGCTTCACCTATATTTTGCCCGCATTAATTTAGTAAGGATAAAATCATAATTATCGTTACGATTTTCGCGCTGAAAAAAAAAGAAACAACTGTAAATGTAGTCGCACGGGAGAAGCACCGTTTTAATTCTAGATCTCGAATCAATGTCGAAGCCGCAATCGTTATCTGTCTATTTTAAATATATTTTAACTAGCTCGTTATATCACGCGACACACCCTTAGACATTAATTAATCCTTGACTCGTAAAACTTTCAGCACGACATGGCCTGGGGATTATCTGTGTTGATAAAGTATGCAAGTGTCTCGCAGGAGTCACTCCTTCTCATTAAACGACGAGACACTTTTCGACAGAAAAGAAGGCAGAAAAAACATTTAAGAAGAAATGAAAATAATGCCTTTTGAATTTTTGATTAAAAATATATAATACAAGCAAGGAAGCGAAGCAAATACTCTTCCAAGCTTCTTCGTGATCGCAAACATTGTCATTGGCTGCTTTGCAAATTGCACGATGATGCGCATTGATATTGCGAGCGGAAGTTCGCATCTTGCCGCTTTACTCTATTCGGTAAGTGTAGAATTTCGAAGAGTCGCGATTAGATAATTCTCTCGAAGTAGGGCGCATCCGAAATAGAGCGAAGGATGACGGAAGCTTAAGACGAATTAACGAAGAGAAACGCAGCATGCTGATATTATCGCGTGCTGATATCATCAGCTAACCGGGAATACCGCCAACTATTTCTCTCGCTATTTGCGAGTGCACATGCAACAATAATTAACGCGTATAACCGACAGATACGAGACAAAGCGCGGTGTAATCTTTTTAAGCCATTCGTGGGAAGCATTTGAATGAAGGCGATCGCCGACGTAATACATCACGGCTGGATCTAATACTGATTCGGTGGAGAGAGCAAATTTCATTTCATTCTTCTTGCTTGCTCCACGATCGCTGGAAACGCGTGCGTTACATACGGAAGTTCCGTACCTGTTCTTGCGAGTTAGATAAGATTTATCGCGCTACGCTCTAAGTGATAACGTTGCGGATTAGTCAGACGATGAGAAATCACGCATGCAACGCACATCACGCGAGCATACATTTAGTTAACTACTACGATCTCTGGTGTTCAATCGCGATGAAGTAATACACGGGTTTTTTTTGGGAAAGGAGGTCACGGTTTCATTACCTGTTCATATTCATACTTAAATCCTTTTCCTCCCTCTCTCCCTTTGTGTCATTGTGAAATGGCTAAAAGTAACTAGATTGCTATTAAATTGTGAGACGTCACACAATTGTACAAAAGTTTTATTAAAAGAAGTCAGGCAAAGGAAGTGACGCATGACGTTGTAAAGTGTAACTGAATTTATAAAAAAATAAAAGACTTTTTGAAACGGAAAGATCTTTGTCACCGATATATGTATATCAGGATTCATAGTCTAAAATCGAACAGTGATAATATTTAATTAAAATCGAACAGTGATAATTAAATATTATCACTGTTCGATTTTAGACTATGAACCGGAGCAAGTGATTCTTATAGATCTTTAGCTGAATGAATCCGTACATGGAAAGAACAATTTTGTTGACATACAGATCTGAAAATAATTATGTTAAATCATTAAAAAATTTATATTGGACGTTTAAGCTAGTTGCTAGAATGTCAAAACTTTTTGCAGCAGGATCATGCTTGAATGTCTTATATAATTATTTTGATAGTTCAAATAAAATTATTTTCTGATATGTATCTAGCTAAATTTTAAGATTGACAGCAAAATTGTTCTTTCCGTGTAAGTGAAATTGTTCTATCACATCACATTTTTGAGAAAATTGGACTTAAAAGTGCCAAAAATGTTTTTGGATACTTCTGAGCTAAAATAGCTAAAAATATAATGTAATAGCAATTTTATTTGTGAAATTGTTTTAAGCAACAAAAAATTTATAAGACTTATTGCGTTAATTGCTTCATGCAAAAAACAATTATAGATAAATTTTTAAAAAATGATGACGGCAATGGTCCGCTTACACAAAAAAATTAGTATCAAATCAACAATTATTGTAAGCAAGAGTTTAGAATCTTCTTGAAAAAATTTGGTGTTGAACAGACATAACTTGCATACATAAAGAAAAAAAAATTATATCTTCACCAAATTCTTTCAAGATTTTATACTCTAGCTTATATATAAGACAATGATTGTTGTTTGATACTAATTTCTTTTCTGTATAATTTGAATAATTACACTGTTCAACACGATTTTGTAACACAAGTATGAATAGTCATTTTCGATATATTTTTGCTTAACACGAATTCATTGTTCAAATTTGACTATCACATCACAATTTTTAAAATTTTGACGTCAAAGAAGCAAATGATTCGTTTTCAGCGACAAAAATCTATAAAAATTACTTGAATTGATTCGTGGTCTAAAAAAAATTTTAATTTGTCACAGACCGTGTTATCTTTAAAAGTTTTCATTTATTTGGGACCAAGGTATTGTTTGATTACTACTCGGCCTGCCAATGACGTAGTCGACTCGCATAACGAAATTGAGTGAGTACGTCTCAAATGAAGATATCAAAATTCTAATTAACACAATTGATTCACGAGCGGAGAATCAAAGACTGATTATTTATATAATTTACTTCTGTCACCAAAACAATCTGCACTGCCACACGTAAAATCTCTTTTATGAGAGACGATAACTATAAATTGCGATCGTCTATTTATAATTGTTGGAGAATTTTCGAAATAAAATATTGTGCTTAAATTTTATTAAATAATATCAGAATTGTATGATCTAAAAATGATCACGCAACTTGAATTAAAAAAAATAAAATTTTAGTGACTTCTCTCTATATTTTATACAATGTACAACAATAACTTCTTCCATGATTTAAAGTTATGATTGTATCCCGATACAACGATATCGGCTTTAAAGCCATGACCCAGATACAGAGCTGGCTCCGCTGATATGTTCCACAGCCCGTCGGAGAGAAATTTTTCCCAAAATAGGTCGTTGAAGGTTTCCTTTTTAATTACGTTAATTGTTTCTGACATTGCAAATTAATTCGCAGAATCCTAATAGTAATAATGGCACATAATTAAAACTGCACCCTGAATAATTGCACGCACGAATACAATTTATCATCATCCATTTATGAAAACGGTATTAATTCTCCAAGGGAGAGAGAAGATAAAAGTAGTGAGAAGAGTAATTGTTCTGCAAAATGCAAACGGTGACCTCCTTTCAAAAGTAATATAACACGCTCTGAGACATCTTGTAATCTCAAAACTGCTGCATTTTAAAACGGCAGTACGAAACCTATTTCGATGACACACGTTTTGATCATTTCTTCTTTACAGCGCTAGTAAAAAACATTGCACAAAAATTTTAAAACTGTCTAGACATCGTGTGTGGACATGATGAAATATGTAGCAAAATTGGAAAAATGTCGCGAACTAGAAATAACGATTTCGAGAAAATATGTCATCGCGTACCTAATACTGCCTTCGAAAACCGCCACGTTCGCACACCCGAACGATAAAAGTTTACTGCGATAACGCACTCCTTGATAATGCATTGTATATATTATCGCCTCGGTTCACATGCGGACGCGTACAACGCGAATTGCCATTTATTATTCCGGTAGAGTGATTTTATTATCGCGACGCGCGTAATTTCCATTTACGTCTACCAACACCTCGCATACAAGCGTTTACTGACGCCAGCGAAAAAAAAATCAGCAAATTAAGGCATTTCTAATTTCTCACTGAAATAACGTTTCATCCACTAGATGTTACGCAAATTTGTGGGTAAAGTGACGTGACGTTTCGTTAGAAGTTAATTCGCTGTTGATACCTCAGCGTAGAGTCGTGTGCTACTGAACTCTCGAGAGTAGTTAGTTTCGCAGAATTGATCTAAACGTAGACTTTATTAACGGCAAATGAAGAGAGATAAAAGTTTGAAGTAACCCTTTAAAATTTAAAGGTCGATCGAGAGAGAGAGAAAGAGGAGATGCGTAATTGCTTATTGAAACTTCGCAAGAAATAGTTTAATCCTCGTCGATGTTTAATCCTCGTTATTAAGGCGGGATGAAACTTCGGTCTAAGTCTAAGGATTAAATAAGATTTTAAATATAGAACGCGCGGAGCTATGACTAAATGAGACGTAATCTGAAACAACACTGTGTATTCACGCGTGAAGCAATCACGCCATAAAAAGCGAGAAATATGAGAAACTTTTTAAACGTATATTATGAAGTATGGTTAATTCTATGTCGCCATAGATTTAACTAGCGCCATTTAAAAACAATGTAAACCCAGTTTTGACGCGCCATAACTTTCAAAAGCACAAAAAAAAAGACACGGGGATAAATCAACACAACTGTTCGATTTTAATATTTTTTACAAACTGGATTTACACTGTTTTCAGAATAAACGAATCTCTCTGATTGGATTGTTGCGTACGAAACATCGGACTTAAAACTTCAAATTATAAAATAAACGTCATATATCGCGTGTCACGTTTATCCGATATATTTTTACAAAGATATCAGATGTCACACGTTTATCTTTTTGTAAAGATGTACTTCAAGTTTTGGAAATGCTTTCTGTTTTTTAACATATAATACCTTTGTAAAAAATATTCACGTAACATTGAAACATAATAATATCAGTCCAAGATTTTAGAGAAATAATTCTCTGAAATCATGCCTCTCGTTTTATGAAACGTGAAAAACGTTACTGAATCTTTTTTCAATTATATATTCACATTTGCTTCCTAGAAATTTGAAAATCGACGGATTTTAACATAAAATGCAAATTTTACACGCACCGATCCGATAATTATTCAGATAGAGAGAGAGAGAGAGAGAGAGAGAGAGAGAGAGAGAGAGAGAGAGAGAGNGCTAGATCTCCGATCTGAAGTGAATCTCCGTAGACGCCAATTTTATCGCAAGCCGTGTGTTTACGTGTCTCACACACATGTTTCACAAACGCAAATGCAGATGGAAACGTACTGCCTCGCACATTTCTTCTTTATCCTCGAAGGTGATAACTGTTTAACGCGGATACGGCAGTAGTCCTCAAGATGCGGTTGCAGCTTGAATAACGCTACCGTCATGTCGCTTCATCTGTGTAAATATCAATGGTTACATAAAATGATCGGTCAATATAAGACAAATTTACGGATTATCGGCCAATTCTCTTGGCTCGTGTTTCGATTGTAAATAAGCATAATCGTACGAATTAAAGCGATTCTAGATCACGATATAAGTCAGTAAAGTAATTATGTAGAGAGACGATTCCTTGTTTCTTTTAGGCGTTATAATTAACGATGTAAAATCATATCCGCGGCTGCGAGAGAAACAAACTATCAGAACTGTCGATCGAACTGTCGATTGTTAAATTTGCCATACGGCAAAGTCGTACTTTCGAGATCTTCGCGCACTTTTGTTCGTGCTATTAGCTCTCGACATTGATTTCTGTGACCAGCAGGAAGTTTAATGTTGTTATAGAGCCACGATAAAATAATCATACAGGATATAGGACGAAATTTGCGGAAAGAGAGCTGAGGCATTTCCAAGTTTCGCCTAGCAAAGTGAATATAACTTGCGTATACTATTAGAAAAGGAGAAAAAAAACTTTGGTGATGAAACACCTGTACGTTGAAGTATATTGTAAACTTTTGGCCACTGCGTTATACATTCACTTCTCCTTCGCTTTTCTCGCCTTTACTTGTTTAATGTTTCGAGGGGAAGCTGATATCGATTATTCATTCATTATTATAACGAAATAAGTACGATGACTCTCTTATAATTACGACCCTGTCGTTGAAGTTCTGAAGAAATCAGTTCCAAGTTAGACAAGCGAACGAGAAGTGTTGTATCAAAATGAGATAAGAATGAGACGGTGTCGAGCGAAGATAGTTGACACACT
Organism: Solenopsis fugax; assembly: GCA_003595255.1. Lineage (NCBI taxonomy): Eukaryota > Metazoa > Arthropoda > Insecta > Hymenoptera > Formicidae > Solenopsis > Solenopsis fugax. The sequence goes on from QKQZ01037287.1 coordinate 10,708, forward strand.
TCTGTTGCGCAATAGAACAAACACAATCGTGACATCCGCGTGTTTGTAACGAGATGCATAATTGCGCGATTATTACACAAGTGAACAAAGTTGCATCGACACGGAGAACTCGCGTGATTGCATGTGCGTATATAAATCTCCGAGGATTCGATCACTCATCTCTGACGTCTCGGTACTTTGCGATAAATCCCGTAATACGTAATAAGTAATCGCCTCGTTCTATTATCATTTCTTTCATTGTAAAACAAAGATTTGCATTGGTCGTTGCGATTAAAAAATGATTCGATGTTGCCTTTGCGTATCGAGATAGTCATTGTTTCCGATCACGATTCTTTATACCTTTTATTTTGTGAAAAAATATAACATACACGTGCTCTACTAATGATCGATAACTAGTAAAAAACAATTATCTGACAATCTCCTTAAATCTACAGATGAGAAAATAAAAATAGAAAAAGTTCGGTCGCAACCTGGAATAATTGCGCAAATTAATGCGTTTAAATATCGATTGATTCCGCTTTTACGTAAAGCATTCTCGAAAATACCTTTGCGGATCTTGAGAGTTCTGTTGTACCACGCTACAAAAGACGAATGGCACAAACTTTCTACAAACTCGATTTTTATATCATCTACTAACATTCCACTTTGTGATGCCGGAAGGTGTTTTCTTCTCCGGTCGTCATTACTACATCAATCATATTTCAAAACAGGCGCAGATAACGATGTAACCATATACTTTGCAAAGCGACGACATCCCTTATTTGTGCGAAAGTGTTTTAGAATTCTTTTTCAGAAATTGTACGGAGCGATTCGATTATGCTTCAAGCGAGATTGCTAGCGGGATTAAATCTGTTCTACATTCGCCCTCGATTGAATCGCATTCCATCGACTGCAGGTCCGACGATCGTGCCACGAGATTCGTTTCTTTAGACTCGATTCGAGAGAATGTCGTACGCTGTAGATATATGAAACCAAGAATTTGAACTGACGGTTCGGATCATGTTCACCGATTCGGATCTCGATACTTTTGATTTTTCATACGAAAGCTTTCTCGAGACAGGCACGATCGATCAGACGATACAACACGCACTTCAGGAAATTCTGCTTTTTGAAATAAATTTTATATGCTAACGATAAAGTAGTAATATTTTGAAAATTTTAATATCTTGTTTATCCGCCGTTTTGGTATGTTCAACGGAAAATTCTAGAAAATGTGAGAATAATTTTTGAGCTAATTACAAAAATCTTGTAATTATACATTTTGTGTAAAGGCAAATCCATATTAAATTCTTCCTCTCGGTCATTATTGGATTATGATGAGCGCAAAGTCAGCAAGAAATCTGACAATAACATAAAGGCACATACACGCACGCATGCACGTGATCTTGCTAGAACATGCATAAACGCACACATCATTAATACATTTGTACTCGCTCTATTTGAAGACTGACACGAATCGCGATGAACAAACAGCACTTTGTACAGCTGCTTTGAATAGTTTAAATATATATAAATTGAGATCATCGAAACTAGCATTATTATATCTAATTAAGTTGTATAATTGATTTATATATATAATTAATTTGTTAATTAAAACGAAACAATAACAATAACAACAATAGTATTAATTCACAAAATTAAAAACTAAATTGTTTTACGACCATTTCCACCAATGTAGATTAACTTTGATCTCAATTTAATTTACTCTTTATCTTTTTCTAATTCTTATAACTAGAAGAGAGAGAGAGAGAGAGAGAGAGAAAATAAAAAGTTAATTAAACCAAAGATCACAGTTAATCTGTATTGGTGAAAACAGACATTAACGTGAGATTTCAATTTTATGTGTATTTTTTTTAATTAAAAAATTGAAAGAGGAGAAATATTGGAAGAAGAGTTCTTCACGAAAGATAGGATTAAAGTAGTATAAAAAATTCAAATTTTGAAGCAGTTCCCTATTTCCTTCATAACCAAGAATTCATAGGATTGGATTTTCATTCATTTTCTGCGATTTCCTTCTATTCTTCACAGACAAGTAATTTAGTTGCGTCAGAAGGCAAACGTAAAGACCATTGTGCAATCGAATCGGCGAGCATTGTTCGCGTTAAATCGGATCAAAGGGAGATCAATCAGAGGAGGCAGCGACCTGCGCATGAATCATGAGCGCGTCATGATTTATTTACGGAATGGCCGTCTCTCTGTCTCTCTCTCCCTCTCTCTCTTTCTCTCTCACGGAAGCGAATGCGTCATACGACATCATCTGACCCTAGCATTGAACAATTCGCTGAAAATGCAAACGAAAATGCGTTTGCATTCCACAATGGAGGTATACAAGAACGTATTTAGGTCGATGAAGCGATTTCGTGTCACATGCTACTTCGATGAATTGCGATGTCACTTATATATTATATATATACACACACATACACACACACACACACAGGTACCACTAATTTATTTCCACGATAAAGTAAGAACAATAACGACCGATCACCTGCCAGACGTAAATTTTAATTGATCCTCCGAAAACATGCTCACGCGACATGCATATACCCATACAACACACGGACATCCGCGGGACGTCCTCAGGACGTGAGAGCGTCCCATGGACGTCCGTGTGTTGTGTGGGTAGTTACTAATTGTACCATTGCCGGTTACCGACTCGAAGTATAACGAAGTATGCGACATTTTTAATAAATTATTTTGAAGATTGCCTGCGTCTCATTTTCTTCTCGACCCTTGTAAAATATCGACCATCTCCTATCAATTGACCTATCAATTATGTAACATTACGTAACTCTCCTGTAAAAGTTGACAATAATGTAGTATTGATTTTTTTTAAATATTAAGTCCAATTAATTCCGCCAATAATTTTTTTTTTAATGTAACAGTATAACTCTTTGATACTAACACAAAATGATAGAAGGTGATATTATTGGCGTAAGTATTATGTCCACTCGTATTATCTCCGATATTAAAGCGACGAATTTGTTTAGTAGCCTGCCAATATGCATATAATAGCCGACAATTGTTATAAAGTATTTTTACTTTCGAGCATTTCAAAACTTTTTATCATTTATTTACATTATATACTTCCTCATTCTCTGGAAAAAATTTTACAAAAATTCTATACAAATTTAAGAAATGCTACAAAAATCTACATCAAAATGTTAGAATTGCAACACTTTTCTAAATTTTTGTAAATTTTTGTATTTTTGTTGCGCGATTTCTACAAATTTCTCGGTAAAACTATGTGAAACTACAACGAACTACAACATTCTACACATTTCTAAATAGCTTACTCTATCTCTCTTTCTGTGGCAAAAAAAAATTTCTATGAACAATTACAAAGTTCCCTAAAAATAAGAATTTGTAGAAATTATTAGTATTTTCGTAGAAATATTTAATTTTTTTTAGAAATATTTATTTTTTCTTAATTGTATATATTTAACTACTAAAATGAACAAAAATGTTCCAATTCTCATTTTGGCGTAGAAGTTTGTAGAATTTTTTCCGCCTAGGAATTCTTGTTCTTAAGTTTTCGTGATAGAAATGATATCGTTCTACGTATAGCTACATACTCATATGTGCAAGAATTCATGTGTGAGAACTTTGCTTATTTTTCTAGTCATTAACGTAATTGCAGGGGCGTTGAAGACATTATTATATATCAGTTACGTGTCGACAGATGACGAATGGAACAACGGTTGAAGCATAAAACAGTCTCTATAAACGGAATGTTTGATTAAAAGATAAGACTGTGTAGTTTTTCGATAACGACACGCGTATACTAATAATATCATCACTTGTGAGAAATTAACTGTAATTTTTGAGAAATCAGTTATCCTGTTTACGTGCGTTATTTCCGTCGTTTTCTCTTTCTACTGTTTATTTTTGGGAGGAAACATCAATATTTGTTATCAAGATCAAACAAGATCGTCATAAAGCTCAGAATCTCTTTCGTATGCACGTTAGCATTCCCCATCGCATGATAATAAATCGAATATAATTTCCATAATCAGAGAATATAATTTCCAAATATTATCATAAGCATAATATATGAATATAATATATATGCACGAAGCATTACCCTAATTATACTTAATGCATCATACCTATAATTATAATAAATGAAAATCATAGTTCTACTTATCAGGTTACGTAATATATCTATCATCATTATAAACCTATTGTTTTTGACAAATCTTGAACGGGACTAATAAAATGTAATTTATGTCTTTAATTAACAACATCATCAATCTTCCCTCATCACTAGCTATCTTCTATTATTATTAACATTTTGTGTCACCTTACTGGTATTTATCTCGTTCCATTTGTGTGCATTAGAAATTTATTTTAATTTATTATAAAATATGTTATAAATAATATAATACGCATAAACTTGCAAATCTGCTACAGTAAATTAAATTGTTAGCTAAATAAAAAGAATAATAAATAATAAGAATAATAAAAAATAATAAATAAAAGAACAAAATAAATAATTTAGTTACATTTAAATTTAAATTATTCTACAAAATTGTACACAAATTTAAGAAATGCTATAAAAATCTATGAAAATGCTAGAATTGGGACATTTTTCTATATTTTTATAAATTTTTATATTTTTTAAGTACATTCTTTCTTCCACATACGGCACAGAAGCTTACAGAAATATTGTTGCAATATTACTTCAACGTTGCTAGAATGTTCTGTGGTATATGAGCTATGATTTCTATGAAATTCTCAGTGAAACTACGTCAAACTACCACGAATTACAACATTCTAAGCAATTCTAATTGTAAGTAGTTTATATATATACCCTAACAGAAAAAATTTCTATGTGTGTGTGAATGAGTAGAAAGTTTTACTAAAAATAGAAATCTGTAGAAATTATTATTTTTTATTTCGTAGAAATATGTTTTTTTCGTAAAAATATTTATTTTTTGGTAAAAATAAATATTTAATTAGTAAAATTAATAAAAGTATTCTAATTGTACCATTTTTTAATAGATTTTTATAGCATTTTTTTTTAAATCAGGCATACATGCAAAATAAATAAAATTTGGAAATGTGTTTAATATTAACTTCAAATAAGCTATATACATACGAAAGTTGTGTGAATAAGATTTTATATACAAATTAAATTTTATTGTGTTTGGATCTGTTTAGTTATTTTGTAAATAAATACATTTTTATTTTATAAAATTAATCCCTGCAATAATACTTTACATAAATCATCTTGAATAATTTAAAGTACATAAACAAAAAATTCAGATTTTGTATTTTATTTCATTATTTCATTATTAATTATATTTTCATTAGAACATATGTCTACTTCTTATTGAAATAATTTTTTATCTAGATAGAACCGCCGCCAGTTTTTCTACTATTTTCAAATGCAATATAAAACAATCTGTAATTTTTTCATAATTTTTTGTTTTGAGAAATGTCCTATACATCATTAAATTTATGCAGAATTTTGTAGAACATTTTCCGTCAGGATAGGTCTTTAAAGATATAAGCACTATAGTATATTAATTGAAGGAAATTGATAAAACAAGATATCGTCTCGTGCTTGTCACATTTTATAATTCGATACTGGATCAGTCTTGTGCAATTTTTCCGGAATTCTCAATACGTCATAACTTACTTTGCAGAATAGTGAAGGCTAAAAGAACGATCCCACTACCTGATCCTGTCCTTGCCACTACCTCTCTGCCACCATCTGCCACTACCACCAGTCCGTTCTCGCTACGGCGTCGGCGCTCGTCTCTTGCGTGCTCTTTACGATCTTACCACACACGTCACACACGTTTCGCCGGCGGCGATATCAGCGCAATTCAGCGTTGTTTCCGATGGTAACGCACACGTCACATCGCGACGCAGGACTCAGGAACTCGTAATCTCATCAAAATTCGACGAACGACCCCAGGTGAGTACCGAGAAGAGCCGATGACGCTCTATAAGTCTTGATGTAGCACATTGTTTATCCGCAGTCTGTCCAAGTCTGTCAGTGCTTCATAACGACAGCACATCATATTATTTCGTTGGGCGTCATCAATCAACCGTTTCTATTTTCTCTTCAAGGTGAATGCTTCTCCCGACTCCTGACATATTGCGCGTGACACGTGTCAGTTTTTGAACAAATCATAATTACGATATAAACTTAGTGTTGTGATAGCTTTACATTTCTATTCAACAATACTCTACATGTATTTTTTGCAATATATCAGTGTCATCAAATGTCGTTTGAATACATCATGCTGTTAAATTACACAGTGTAGATAGAGGAAGTTTGTAATTTAGTGTTCTTCTGTATGTGTGCAGGTTCTTCCATTGTGACAATCTAACTCTTGAACAGGCAAAATGAGCTACGGTTACCAAGTGAGTACATTTAGTTTATTGTTAAACAAGTATTGTTAAAGAGCATATTTTCAAACTGTTAATTCCAGACTTTTAAGGAAAAAAAATAGAGATTATACATACATTCTGTGTTGTCACATGGCTCTGTGTGTAAAGTGTCGGACTCATTAGTATTAAGTTGCGAGTTCGACCCTTGCATATACAAATTTTTAATTCATATTAAGTATGACTAGGGGGAAGCACAATAAACTACAGCCTGAGTACCACCAAGTGCCATAGGCGACAATGAGGATTCCCTCTTGATAATAATAAATACATCCCAGTTGACACAGTTATATGTTCACTATATAATAGCTATAAGTTTCAGTATCACATTTTATGTGAAAGTTGCAGCAATGTTGTAGTTATATTATAATTTTGCCCTTTTTGAAAAGTAATAATGATACATTTATATCATTTTATTATTATTAACTACTTTTTTTGTATAAAGTCTATACATATAGTTCCAATGTTTAAATTCTATTAAAGCATAAATTATTGATATAAATATCATGAAATATTATATAAAATATTCCCAAATTTTATATAAAAAATTGTGTCGACTGAGATAATAACTATTATTATCAGAAAATGTGAATCTATAACAGTCTATTAACATAGTTTAAAAATAAGCTCATTACTCAAAGAAAGTAGTTAAAGAAAGCTTGCACGTGGGACTGGTATACTATTTATTTCTGTATCTACCTTGATATATCCAAGGGGCCGCCTGTTGAGTTTCCGGGACGAGCACGACCACCGTCATTTGGGGCTCCACCTGGCACACCCTCTGCCCCTGGTGCTCCTGGACCTTACCCTCCAGTAGGCTTCTCAAATGCACCACCAACATCTTTTGGCATGCCTCAACCGTACTCTCCATACCCAATGCAGCCCATGCATCCTGTTCCTGACAATGCATCTACACAAACTAATAATTATCTTCCACAGCAAATGCCGTACCCTCAACCTCCACCCACGTGTTATCCCTCTGACACGTACTTTAATCAATCTGCACCTTCCCCTTATCCCCAACAACAAAATTATACTCCGTATCCTAATCTTCAAACCGCACCAGATGCTAAAGAATATTTTAGCAATTCAGCTTCTTCCCCTTATCCCTCTGAAAATACACATACAGCTAGTTCAGTTCCATACCAAAGCAGTTATCTCGGGGGGCAGGGGGTAAGCTCGAAATATTCTTATGCTGCTAATCCACCTGCTGCTGCTATGCGTGATCCTACCCCAGCCCCCCGGAGAAATCAATTTATATCTAAGGTGAGATTAAGAATAGTTTGACTTTCTCAAAAGTTATAGACGAAATATTGAATGTTCTTTACAGGTATTAAGGCAACAGTGTTGCAATCTTGCAGAAACGCGCCTTAAATCTTGTGTTACTCTTTGCGTAAATTTTTTAAAATTTCACAAATTTTATTACAGACTTCTCCTACAGTTGTGCCTTACGACGGCTTTGATGCTAGAGCGGATGCGGAAACTTTAAGGAAAGCTATGAAAGGATTCGGTACTGATGAGAAAGCTATTATCCATGTTATTGCGCGTCGCAGTAATTTACAACGCCAAGAGATTGCATCTCAATTTAAAACTCTTTATGGAAAGGTAGATATTGAGAAAATTTTAGAAACTTATTTTACAAAATTGGAATTTAATACTACAATGTGTTGCATCTTTGTTAATAGGATCTGATAAAGGACTTGAAATCGGAACTATCAGGGAACTTGGAGAAACTTATCCTTGCCTTAATGACGCCGCTACCTCAATTTTATGCTAAAGAACTTCATGATGCAATGTCTGGTCTTGGTACTGATGAAACGGTACTCATTGAAGTACTGTGTACAATGTCCAATCATGAAATTTCAATCATTAAACAAGCGTATGAAGCAAGTGAGTTAACTAAATGATATTAAGATTATAAAATAACATCAGCCTGTTTACTTATCATACTATTTAATTACAGTGTATGGAAGAACATTGGAAGATGATTTAATCTCTGATACATCTGGCAATTTTAAACGCTTGATGGTATCGTTGTGTTGTGCCAATAGAGATGAATCATTTAATGTGGACAAAGCTGCTGCAATGGAGGATGCTAAACAACTTTTGCAAGCTGGTAATATATAGAATAATTAAATAGCCACTACTATCTATCTGTATATTTTCTTTTCAAATGGTATATTAATATCATACAGGAGAGCTTCGATTTGGTACGGATGAATCTACTTTTAACGCAATTCTCGTCCAAAGAAACATGGCACAGTTGCGACAGATATTCGAAGAGTATAACAACATAACGGGTCATGATATTGAGCATGCGATTGAAAACGAGTTTTCGGGCGATATTAAGAAGGGTCTCCTTGCAATCGGTAAGAACAAGTTATAAATAAATTATAAATAAAAAAAGAGAAAAACTAAACTGCCTATTAATTTAAATATCTATCAAACAGTGAAGTGTGTCAAAAATAGAGCCAGTTTCTTCGCTGAACAATTGTACAAAAGCATGAAAGGCCTTGGTACGGATGACAGCCGCCTTATTCGACTGGTTGTAACACGTTGCGAGGTGGATATGGGTGAAATAAAGAACGATTTCAGCCATCGATATAAAGAGTCATTGGAAGATTTCATATCTGTAAGTTATTAATATAAGAATATTAATGTATCACATATTTATGCTAAGATTAATTCTCTTTTTTTTTTTTCAGGGTGACTGTTCAGGACATTACAAAAAATGCTTATTGGCACTGGTACAAACGTAAAAATATTTTCAAACGGTCATATATGGAACTTATTTCGTTGCATTTATCGTCCACCTTTTTCCAAATATGTACAACGTATGTATGTAAACGTCCAACTGTTTTTTCTTTTAATTTTTTAACAGTTATGCCAGTGACAATAATGGAGCTTATGTGCTTTAAAGAACTTAAAGAATGTAAATGGATTCTATTTTTATATGCAGTTATATGAAAATATTTTGAAAAAGAGAGAGATATATATAGGTATATATATACACACACACACACACACAAAATAAAAGTATTTAATTCAGTGATTTAATAAAGCTAATGACGATTATATACAGAATCACTGTCATATATTGATAAATACTGTGAATTTTAAATTGTCACACAATATTTTTTTATAAAAATATCGATTTTGTAAAAGTAAATAGGTACATAAACACATTACCTTGATCTTAAAAATATCGTCAATTAATCAGTATTTAATTTTTATTATTTATTCATTCATATGTCAAGATATTGTAATTAGTGATTCTGTGCGATCAAATCATTAATCGATTTTATAAAAATACTCTCACTATACATGTATGTACACTTATATTAGTTAACTTATATGGTTTACATTGATTAAATGTTCCTATATATTTTTAAACGCTTCCAAAAATGCCAACAGCAGCAAATATGCTTTTAATGGAATTGTGCCAATGTGTACATGGTGCTTCGTAATGAGAATCTCAATCTATACAAAGAATCTCATAAGAATCTACTGGCCTTGTTGTTTATAATGAAAATATACGTGTACCTTATATAT
>QKQZ01037294.1:0-10551 GCA_003595255.1 Solenopsis fugax
ATTAAATAGTACTAATATTAAACTTATTAATTATATAAATAAATATTTAAATTAATAGGAATATAATAATTAAAAAAGTTAAATCAAAATGTTTAAATATATTAATATTTATAATTGACATCTTAAAATTCAATATAGTTGTTTCTTTATATCTCTGAAATATTTATTTACAAACTCAAAAACATTTAAAAGCAACGTCGGTAAGTTTTTCGGAGTCAATGACCACTCTTAGCATCGGGTTCTCACGACAATTAACTACTTAAATAATCTTTTGAATACTCCCATTACCCACGTTAGCATTTTTTATTCAATAAACGTGTCAACCGCGCATCATACATTTTATTTCTGTTCTTTCATTTCCGCCTGCATTCAGGCCGCACTATAGTTCGCAACCAATTGGCGTTCCAAAATGTCTCGACAATGTTTAATTACAATCTAGCTCCGGCTTGTTTATTTATCTTAATTTCGACTGAGCAAGAAGATTCAAACCTTATCTTTTATCTGTTATACATTTTATACTTTATTAATTCCTATTTATTTCATTTTTCGTCGAAAACAGGCATTATCAATTTATCTTGGAATTATTATTTATGTACACATTTGATTTATATTTTGCAAGAGCAAATATTTACATTTAGGAAAAATGTGTAAAAATAGTTATAAGTTAAAATGGTATAAAAAATAATATTCTATTTAATATTTGAGCGTATTTTCAAGATATATATAAAGCTTATGCTTGTATAATATTGTTTTACAAAAGGCTAATTACAAGTTACGATAGTATTGAAAAAAGTACAAAATAGAAATTTTAATTAATAATTGTGAAACGGCGGCAATAAAATATTAATAACGTAGTGATTTAGAATGCCGTTGTAGTCCCGGTAACTGAACAGGATCTGCAGCTTCTACTTTATAATTCACTGTTTCTCCTCGAAACGAGAAAGATGAAATTAACATCACGGACGAGCCCCCGGTCTCTCATCGTGTCTGATGCTATCTCTTGAGTCGTGGAATTAATTAACTACGCGCTAATTGCGAAATTATTCGCATCAGTCGCACCATTTTCACAAACGACCGACGATAAATGTAAAGAAGTCATCTATATATATACCCAGCGTCGACGCAATAACAACAATTATTGAGATTAAGCACCGATCGAATTACAAGATTTCCGCTTTTCTGGCAGTCCCTCCTCTCTCTCTGTCTCTCTCTCTCTCTCTTTCGCGCTTTCTGCCAGTGAAACGCAAAATTAACTTGGCATGAGCGAGCAGCGAGCTATATAGTCAGAAGTTCTCTACAGTATTCGATACGTAGCATAATTGGACTGGTCGTTTGATCAGGTGGGCGACAACAGGTGACGCCAAGTGGTTCGTTTATCGGCAATGCGCGCGGCAATCTTCCGCGCTTCATCGCATAGAGAGCTTGAAAGAGCGACTTGTCTCGCCTCTTCCAGGCCACCTCGGGTCTCCTGAGGCGCCGATAGTAATTGGGGAGGGGCGCCTATATAAATGGTACCACTCTCACTCCTTGTCGACCAGTTCTCAGGGTGCGTTGCTCCCACGTGCTTTCTACTCGGCGTTACTCTATTTTCGTACTCTTTCTTATCTTTCTTTCTCTCCCGCGTCTTCTCTCGAAACGCTCGAAAGACCGAGATCGAGATCTCTCCCGCGAACCTCTTCGACACGAAATTCCTCAAAGATGAGCACCAACATTCTCGTCAGGATTTGCGGCCCGAGGCTTTTGCGCGCCGCAATGACCGAGCAAAAATCATGGATCACCGTCAGCAGGTGTCTTAGTCTTAGGTTCGTACAGACCAAAATTATTAGGATTGATCCTTGGATTTTTTAATGGATCAATTGAAACGGACAGTCTTTAGACTATACTGACATATGTACTTGTTAGATCTGATCTTTTTAATCGCACGTCAAAACGTAACAAATATATACGTCCATAAAAAGCAAAAGGTGTGTAATTTGATTGTCAATACAATTAATTTTGGAAATTCAAGAATTAGACAATAAAATCTGATTTTTTTTTTTAAGAAACAGATTTATCATCGGCCAAAAGTTAGCATTAATCTTTCAATATGTCAATCACTGTTTCTACTGCCGAGTACGCACTTAACGAACGAACAGCAGCGAGCATACGTATGAGCATCCATATCGCGCACGAATTTTCTTTGATGTACCGCCTCATGTGGGAATGAAATCGAATACGAATCGAACGTTCAGTCTTTATATTCTTTGGAGTGTACATATGATGAATAAAAACAACGAACGTTTGCTATTCGTTCGGTATTCGTTCGCTAAGTAATACTCAGCTTAATAATACTGCAGACAAAGCATTTAGAATTGACTTTTTAAAGAAAACTATTAGATTTAATTGTCTAATTCTTAAATTTCCAAAATAAATGATATTAATCAAATTTTGAACTGATTGTCTTAAACCAAATTTTGATGGTCTTAAAATGTAATCTGCCATTGATTGATATGGGACACCTGTTATAGAATTGTTATCTTATTTATAGAACCTGTTATCTTATTTATAGAAGTGTTATTATTGTATTATATAATTTTTATAAATATTACTAATACGAAATCAATAATTTCTGGGTATCCAAGTAATAATATAGATTGTCAAATATTAACAGCGTAAATTTTTACTAAATAAAATTGTCGGCTTCTTCGATGACTTGCAATTTATTATCGTAATTTTATGTACATTGTCTATGTATTTTTTGTACTAAAATAATTTCTTAATGTTATTCTTATATACGTTTTTCCAATATCTTTCTCTCTTCTATTTTTAAAGTTTATATCTTCAAATTGAAATTTATGAACCGATAACAGAAAGTACTTACCTATATGCTTTGATAGATGTTACAACCTAAATCTTGCTCGACATTTAAGTCGTCCTTACTACATTTTGTCGTTCTTTAACTGCATGGCGAAAATGTTGCTCGTAAATCACAGCCGTGAAACAGGCCGCAGTAAATCAAAATTACTTAAAAATAAAAGATAAAGTATTTGAGGCGATACGTAAGCGTAAAGCTACAATTTACTCAAGACATGCACTTGAAAGACAGGAAAGGCTAATATCAACAACTTTCCGTTTAATAATCTGATATTAACGTCGTGGCGGCGCATTGCTCGTAAATGATTGCGCATTGCTGTTTGAACGGGAGTGGGCGACTTTGTAAGATTAATGATCTCGTGATTAATGGAATGTGGCCAAAGTTAAGGTCGGCAGCCGCGTGTCTCTCGCCCCATTACAAAGATTCCGATTAGCACCATAAAAAGGCCTAAAATGATATTAATAGTTTGTCTATATATATATGTGTGTGTGTGTGTGTGTGTGTGTGTGTGTGTGTGTGTGTGTGTGTGTGTGTGTGAATTTATTATATATAATTCTTTATAAACAAGACATTAAAGTGTAAAATATAAAATAAAGAAAAAACATAAAAATTGTGTAATTAATTTAGCGAAAACATCAAATGAATGACAATAAATCGAAGAATTTTTTAGAAAGAAATCATTAAATTCAAAATAATATTAAATTCGAAATAGTATATGTGTGATAAAGTGAAATAGTTTCTTGAGTATAAATAGATCTACAGTAAGAGCAATGTACACGAATAGATTGATGAACAGTACATAAATATAAATTGACCCATGTAGTCATTTATCATTTGAATATTCCTCTTGTGGAAAGTATACAAGAGTATACTTTCAACAACACTCTTTGTATGAAAACCTCAATGTGTATCGATTTGAAATAGAGTATTGAAAGAAGATCTTATCTCAGGTTGTTTAAATGTAACGCATGTCCGAATTATTTATAATTTAGCGTGCACATCACTTATCATGACTTATCGCGATAACGCGTCGCTATTTTTATGGCGATTCAGCATCGATTGAACTGAAACTCTGAAACTGGTCTGCGCTATTGAAATGTATTATGCATTCGTTAAAAAGAAATCGCCTCTCGAAATTGGATAATAATAATAGTCGTAACGGAGTTACGGAATCTCCGATAATTCTTTGATATTTAAATGTCAAAGTCGGAATGGATGGAATTAGGTGCCCCACACATATACACGCACACAAGTAGCTGGATTAAATTTCGAATAAATCACTTGCGCTCTCAGCGTGAGTGTTTGTATTACGTGTAAGAGAGACATCCTCGATTAAGAAATCATTTTCCTCTTGCGCAAGTCTTACAGAAGAAGGGCTTCGAATATCGTCATCTTTTGATAAAGATTGCATAGAATACTGATAAAAGAGATAAAATAAATAACAAATAACTTACGAAATAATTGAAAAGGTCGAATCAAATGGAAAAAGTCAGATGTAAATGAAATAAGTACATATATATGTAAAGTAATAATTACACGGAAAGAACGATTTTGTTGAAGTATCTAAATATTTAGCTGCACTGTTAAAAATGTTATGAAATTCAATGTATTTTTAAGTTATACATTAAATTTAATGTATCTATGACTGAAAAGTATGTGCACGAAATTTAGTGCACTTTTAACAATGTTAAATTTACATTAAATGTACGTTAAATGTTTTTATTGTACCTGCTTGAAATTTGCTCCATGTTACATTACATTAAATTCTGCTGCCGATTTTTAACAGTGTAGATACAGAGCTAAAATAATTTTTTATTGGATTATCAAAATAATTGTGACGGATGTTCAAGTGTGATGAGCAATGCTGCAAAAAATTTTGACTTTCTAGTAATTCAGTTTGAAAGGCCAACATAATTATTTCGATGGCCTAATAAAATTATTTTCAGATCTGTATCCAATTAAATTTTTAAGTACTTTAATAAAACCGTTCTTCCCGTGTTCTTCTTTTCCGTGTAATAATCAGTATTAAATACTATACTAAATAATATATCGAGTATCAGTAGTTATTTTGAACAAATTTTAAATTGAGATTGAATGTTAATGAAGTTTAATAATTGAGATTCGATGATCAAACAATAAAAGTATAATTATTCATTTTGATACGAGATATTTATGGCGATATAAAAAATCTGAAAAATTATAGATTCCTACGTGTAGAAAAAAATAGACTTAATATATTATAGATTTAATATAAAAAATGTATAAAGGAAATGTATAGACATATGACAAATATATGTATGACAGTATACGTGGAGCTTTACGAGTTATGACATAACATTTTAATGGTATGACGAAACGACACAACAGCATTGAATCATAAGAAACGATGTATCATCCTTCAAATCTTTTGAAGCTAATAATTTGTTAACTTTATAAAGAACTCAAAAGAAGCAGCAAATAATGAGAAGAAAATTATATATTTTTTAAGAAATGTTCTCGAATTAATACTTCCACAAGGAAAACAGCACATATGTCGATTCGTACTGCAACATCTTGTGAGCTATAATGCAAATGTTCGGAAAATACCGCGATAACAATGTTTGAATGTTTGATAAGGAGATGCGTCAATTCGTATTTTATCGTTATTTTTCTCTCCGTCGCGTTGACGAGATGCTTCCTTGTTCACATTGAAAAATACTTTTTTACTTCTCATGTTAGTTAAAAACAGCATGTTTTATTATCCGCTTTTATTTTATGAATTCCAGAGTTCGTTCGTGCATGCATATAGGAGGTCAAGGATGATTTCGTTTAAAGTAGGCTTTCGCGCTTTCTTTCGCATCATATATATATTTTTTGATTACTACTTTTACCGTTTTATATGTTCGTTTGAGGTGCTTTCTATAAACGGTGATTAACTTGCCACGGAAACCGGTAAATTATACGTTTAATCCCAACTGACCTTATTGCGCGAGTCGTTGAAACGCGCGAAGCACGTAATGCGAGTAAACATCTAGCAAAACCTCTCGATTTTTTACGCGGTGAACCATATCCGTTTTCTACGTTAACGAGAGAAATCGCGACATGTAACTGTATGTTCAACATGAAATTATTACTTGTACAATAATACAATATTTTACAATAGGAAATTATTGTACAACTATTAATAGGAAGTAAAATTTTCTATTCATATTATAATTTGAATTTTGAGAACACTAGCATACTTTTGATAACTCCCAATACTAACACCAATTATCATATTAACAGATTTTTTAAATTTATAATTTATATTTATCATCTCAAATTTCTTTCACACACTGAAAAAAAATCTGGTTATAACTATCAAATGTATAGTGAAATAGTATCAATGAAATATTTTATCAATATAACAAAAAAAATTTTTTGTTTTACTAAATGTTTAGTAACTTATACCAGATTTGGTAATATTTATTAAACATTTAGTAAAATAAAATTATTTTTGGTTATATTGATAAAATATTTCATTGATACTATTTCACTATACATTTGGTAGTTATAACTAGACTTTTTTTTCAGTGCAGTATTCGCAAAGATGAAATAGTACGAATCAGAATTTATCATTGAACTTGATAAGTTGACACTTCGTCGTGTAGCAGAACGCATGAATAAACATCTACATACATAGTAATTGCAATAAAAATATATACAAGCTCGTCAATATAAAAATAAGTAACAATTCGAAAACGATCACAACGAGTAATAAAGCGAGGATGGCAGCACATTAATTTAAACAATAATTATATTTTAATTTCTTTATTTTAAACCAAATAATACATCTAAATCACGATGTATGTTTCAACCTCACTTGGTTTTCTTCAGTCGTAGATGTAAAAATTAAAAAATGTAAAATTTTAATTTTAAAAACATACTTGACTCGGTAGACCAGTTAAAAATGACAGAAAGCAATATCGAAGTCAAGGTTGGTTTAAAATAAAGAAATTAAAATATTATTATTTAAATTAATGTGGAATTAAGCGCTGCCATCCTTGTTTTATTACTCGTGGGCGTTTTCGAATTGTTATCTAATACATAGTTGCTCTAATATCAAATGACGACTGATTTCTGTCGTTTCGCTATTCACGCTTGAAATTTGTCGGTCGAATCGTGTGAACCCCCAAGTATGTACGCTGTAGTGCTGTGCACAGACATCGCATCGAATGCTGCAGCAAAACCGAAGAACAAAAGAAAATATAAATACACGAGGATGTGAACGATCGCGGTCAGCGCATTTCGAGAATGTCTTTCTTCAGAAAGAAATCTCTCCGTCCTCTTGACATATTCCCGATGTTCTCGCGCGAGCTTCTAGGACACACCGTGAAAATCTTTATCCGAATTTGAATTTATTAACTGACGTTAAGAGGTAAAGGATTGCTCAAATCGGACGCTCGCCGAAACTTTAATATAGATGGTATGATATCATATTTTTCTATGGCATCACTTACTGCCCGCGTGTTCGCAGATATGCGAGCGACATGACGCATTGACGCACAGACGCACGTGCGCACTATTGGCCGCTTATGGCAAAACAACGGTCTCGGATCGAGCAAAGGTCGCTGATCGTCACGAATGCATTCACCCTGCATCCACGCGAGAGAGTTCAGCAGGAAGTACGTTAACCTCCGCACTTATTTTCAACCTTCAGTCTTTCTCCGAGCTCGTAGATTACGAGGGAAAACGAAAAATTCGAATGAGAATGCGCGAAAAGGAATACCGTATAAACAGAAGTGATGTAGATAAATTACATTTAGTATTAACGCAGGAAGAAGAACGCGGGAAGAATATTTTGACAGCCATTTTTTTGCAAAGCTATTATGCTTGTAAAAAAAAAACATCGGTTGTAAGTACTTAATTAAATATATTTAATTAAATACTTTTATAATGACGAGAGGTCAATTATCAACGTCAATCAAACGGTTAATTTTAATATCATAAATTGTCGAATTTTTTAAAATAAATAACAAATTCGTCAATGAAAAGTATATTGTTTTTACTGTACAAAATATTAGACGTTTGACTTGAATTGTGAAAAATATTTTTCGCGCTTCCTATTGCTCCTAAATGAAAAACTACTGGCTCGTAAATCATATTGCATTATTGACTGATAGACTTATAACAAGTTAATATTGTTATCGTCTATTTACGGCATCAAATACAGGAAAAAAATTGCACTTGTCAGACTGTCAATTGCACTCAGACTTTCGATTAGTCGCGATCGTCTCGCAATTGCAACAAAAGTGGGTCAACACTCGCCAAGCATATAACTCATCGATTGAATGATTAAAATGATAATTTATGTATTAAACAAAAGTGACTTCTTGATCGCACGTGACCGAAGATAACCCTCCGATACATCGTACAATTTTTCCTTTGTCTTACAGTCCTACATAATGCTATTTTGATATACAAGACATATCGCGTGAACTTTAGGGGAAACTTTTAAGGGAAGAAGTAGCGCACAACTCCGATAAGTACGAATCTCTGACAAAATTAACGCGATCCCCCCACGTTATTTTAATGTCAATATCGGCAGTAATCGATATCCATCGAAAAGAGATTATTTCATTATTTTCAACAAATTGATTGGGCGAACCAGGTGTAAATATTGATTTTCAAACACTTCATTCCCGAGTTCTACGAGATTGCGGGTTACCGCAGGCTTTTTAATGACGATCAGAGACGCGTGGCACTAATTATGTAATTTGCAAGTGACGTAAGCAAACATCTTTCGCTTTACACGGCTATTAATTCCCGGGACGACATATATCGTAGCAGAGTATCAATATTCTCCAAATTAAGGTCGAAGTTCATCAGTATGTGGCATCAAACTGCCGACGAGTGTCGACATCAAGTTCCCGAAATATCAACTAGAAAATTAAACTCTATGCTAATATTATACAAAATATTATCTTACTATTATTAGCAGGAAACTGAACTTCCAATATTTGATATTAATAACTTTGAATAAATAAATCCAATAAAGTTTGCGCAAAATTAAGAGTGGAATAAGCCGTAAAATAAGTTGCATTTAAAACAGAAATTTTTTGTTCCTCGATCTATATTATTTTTCAAAAAATCGTACGCTTTTCGTATCGCTTGAGAAATATGTTTATTTTAAATTTAATCTTTAATTTTGATTTGATTAAAGAAAACACTAAGATTCAGTACTAACTGTTTGGTGCCTTTTCAATTTAAATTATGTAAAAAAATTTTTTCTAATTTAAAATTAATTTTAAAGTTAAATTTAAATTTAAATTTTAAAATTAATTTTAAAACAACTAAGTTATTCAAAGAATCTGTTAAAGCTAAGTTGTATTCTGAATTCTATATCACTTTCTTGCATAACTCTCCAGATTATTCAGATAACAATGAGGATAAACAAGTAATGACAAAAATTAAAAGAAGATAATTGATGAATCGCGATAATTGTAGAATTGTTATCTGTCGAAAACAATTTTTCTGGCTCCCAGACATGTATCTTATCTGTTAAAGATAATGTATCTGCAAGAATAGCGGAATAGCATTTCGAATTCGAGCATTCGATCACGATCAACGTGAATTACGCAATCGCCAAAAAAGACATTGTACATAAAGGCATTCAACCTTGCCGAGGCGAAAGTCTAAAATTTTCCGCTCGATCGATCGTCCCAGGATCACGTTTCGATCCCTTCCCACTCTCGATGGAACTTTTATGGCATCGGACCTTGATTACGCACGTGTACGACAAATCTAAGTGTTAGAATTTTAAAAACGCTTTATAAGCAGGCGAAGAACGTTAATAAAAGCAAAGTTTTTACATATAATACATTATTTATGTTAATCGTGTTCGGCCTCTGATGTGTAACTTGTTACATTTGATTTTCTTTATCATTTTAATTTTCTTTTAATTAATTAATTATTTATTTATTCATCTTCTTTTGTACTTCGCTACATTCGAGCACGGAAAAAAAATTTCTAGTGTTATTTAATTTTTTGAAAAACAAAATCATTAACAATACACATTCAAAATCAATTGCCGCTTTATAAAAACATCTTAGGTAGAACACAAAGTCATAAGACATGACAATGACGTCATTATGACTTTATTTGTCACTTTATAAGTCAATAAATGCTATCCTTATGATATCATTATGATGTCATCGAATAACAAATGAGTGACTTTTGATATCATTACCTGGGATTCTGAGAATATATTCAAGCAACTGTTTTAAGAGAAAGTAAAAATTGCGATATCTTCCAATACGATAAGAAAAATATTTGTTATTTGGTGAAATAAAAATTCCATTGGTAGACTGGAAGATTTGTGTTGGAGAACCGGAAAGTCCCCATACGGAAAACGATTATCATTCTAACTTATGGAAATCGGTTCGAATGGTCGGAGTCCTGGGACCAGAGAGAGAGAGAGAGAGAGAGAGAGAGACTCCGTATCTCTTTCGACTTTTATCTCCAAGGTTTATCGATCGTTCATCGAAGAATCTTTCCGTGAAGGTTTCGGAAGGCAAGGAATTGGAGGAAAACTCCCGCGCGGACGATAATTGTACGTATGTACCGTCTCGTTGGCATCGAGGCGACGCGACGCGCCTAGCAGAATGCGGCGCACGCACGTCTCGCGTGCTCCGCGCGTGAAGCGGCTGAATGTGGGCGATGTGGGCGCACCTATCTTT
>QKQZ01037304.1:0-26802 GCA_003595255.1 Solenopsis fugax
TTTATAAATAACAAAAATATAACAGTATTTTATAAACATTTTTGTTGTGTGTGATATTTATGATAAATCTTTATAATCTAAGACCACAAAAATATTTATGAAGTATTAGTAAATATATTAGTAAATATTTACAAAATCTTTTAAAATAATTATAATAAATATTTTGTAATTCTTTTATAAATATTGTGTACTGTCTGGGTACATCAAAAAATTGCATTTAAAAATACTATTACAAAACTTTTATGATTTCAAACTGGAAAGTTTCGTTTTTGAATTATGTCGTTGAAGCAAAACGATATATAATAACATCTTTCATCGGCAGAGGGGGAGGGGAAGGACACACTATGCCTTTACAACATTTCAAACACCACAAATCGAAACGAACGTTTTTGTGCATCGCGAATTTCTCGTAATTGTTGAACTCGGTAGACATTGCCGTTCACAATATTTCGAGCATGCGTGCGTGCGTGCGTGTGCGGGGAACACAAAGTACAGCCTGACGCATACGAAAGTTTCGTGCCGACCGCCGGCTGCAATTGCATTCTCGACGCGCTGGACAGCGTATTGTTTGACGTCGCGGCTGAAAACCACTAATTCGGGTGTTTCGGGCATTCGGCCGGCATTCGGTGCGGCATATGGCCGATTGTTTGGCACACAGGATGTCGAAAGTTGTTCCGCTGCCAAAGTCACTTTCTTTCCTTCTGACCGATACTTACGAAACTCTACGTCCGACTCCAAGTCCGACGCGTTTCCGTTGTGCTTTTTTTTTCTTTTTTCTTTCTTTATTATTTATTTTTCATTTTTTTCTTATGCGACAGCGACGGAAGAATAGACAGATCACCATGCTGTACGTTTCGGTGTGTTATTTTACGCGCGGGAAAACGTATATAAAATGAATCTTATGTCATAAATTCGTATAAAAATCTCTGTTATAAATAAAACGGAAACTAAAGGAATATAAATTAATAAGAATATGAAAATGAGTAATAACTACAACTGATTTTAGTGAGTAATTAATAAAACACTAATAAATAAAATCAAGCTCGCTTTATTTACAAACGTAATAAATCGAAGATTAATGGTCAATAATAAGTAAAATTAAAATAAAACGTCTTTAATGTGTAGATATTTCATTTATTTTCGAATATATGTAGATCATCTAATTATTCTATTTTAATTCCAACGTTTCGTCTTGCACAGAGTCTTAAGTGTATAATGCTCTACGAACAGAGCATTATACACTTGTAAATATTTTATCTTAGAATTTTACCAATCTGATTCTCGTTTTGACAATCTCGTGAATGATCGAACTCAATCCATTCTCAAACAAACAATAGATGATGGAATTTTTACACTTGACCACTTTGAAGTTTTATCGTACCACACTGACTATGCAAGCCCGTATTTCTGTTATTTTATTTCATTTATTACAAGATATTTACTGTATATGACATTATACTTTCAACGTGATGTGGCCTCTCTACTTTTAACTCTGTAATTTAAGAAAGCTTAACAGTGTTTCGTTAAATTCACTGCGTCTATTTATGTTAGGATATTGAAAAAATTTTTTTGTATAATAATTTGCAACAAAACGCACTTACGATTGTTATACCGCTAAATCTCTTAATCACAATTTGCGAGCATTCGCTGAAGAAGACTGTGCAACTCAAAACGTTGAATTGGAATAGAACAATTAGAGGATCTATGATATATGGATATATTATTTGAAAATAAATAAAGTATCTACACATTAAAAACGTACTTTAATTTTGCTCATTATTGGCCGTTAACCTTCGACTGATTAAGTTTGTTAATAAAACACAATACGTAAATCAAATGTTATTACATCTTTTAGGTATGCGCAACGCTTGCGAAATAATAAATGGATAGGAAAGCAATGATCACGATCGGATGTGGAGGGACAAAAAAGACGATTTCCGGGATATCTCTCCTCCGCAATTCTTGTGATCAATCACATTCGAGTTACGACGCTTTCGTAAGAAAAAAGGGCGTAGTAGACGAGCGATAGGTGAGAGAAAAAAAAACGGGGAAAGGCTACTGGATACTCTTGATAGGGTAACGGTAGGATAAATTAAAGTCAGATTAGGGCAGCTTCAGAACATGGCCGTGCGCCTACCTGGAGCACACTTAAAAAGTCATTAGCGGATATTGGGCTGTGCCCATTTCTCCCACACTCGGTGTTCGAAAACAACGAGGTTCGTAATTCTCGTTGTGCGCTTCCTCCATAAAAATTGGAAATATTATTCCCGTATGAGAAAACGACCATAATATATTTATCCAACATTTGTCGATTACCATTACTTGTATTTTCTTTATGAATCTTTCTCTACTTAATGTAAAATTCTCGCGATGTTCTAACTTATTTTGATAAAAAGATTTTAAATATTTTAAATTATTTTAACAATTTCTCGTCAACCTTCTTCAGATAATACAGCATACTGCTACGTTGCATCAAATAAAAAAGTGATGCATAAAGCGATTAATACACAAGAAGTTCGTTCGAAGTTAAACTGCCTTACTTTCTCACGGCACGCCAGGGAGAAGAGGTTGAAGATCGCTGAGGCGAAGCCTCCCTTGCATTTGGATGCAGCCCACGAGTCGTTCGTTAGATACCACTGATTTAAATTCCGCGATGGGGCAGCTATCGAAAAGACGAGTGATCCCGAGAAGGGCTTGGTAACCGCTGAAGAGCATCCGAATACCTGAATACATTACTCGATGGAATGCTAATTGCAAGGCACTTTTATTACGATTACACGTTGATCACCGGGCACTCGGTTCCCGGTAAATCTTTTTCCTCGCACTTACGAATCGAATTTTTCTCGAATGTGTGCACATTTACATTATATTATATATAAATAAAATTAATAAGTTTTTGAAATCAACCTCGCGTCGACAAGAAAACCATCTTTGACACAGACAGTGATGGATTTAGAGCAAGGACTCTATGCGACAGGACATTTCAAAGAGTTCTATTTTAAAACTACACATAAAAAAGAACATTCTTATTTTGAGAATACCCTTATTTTCGAAATGTTAAAATATTAAAAGGAGATTACATAGCGTTAAACAAACGTAATTTGCTTACACGAAGAATTTTGTATAGGTATATAGTTTCATCAAGAAAAATATATTCTCATTATTCAATAATAATTTTCATGAATGGGAAGGAAAAGTAATCTGATAAAAAATATTTTTTAAAAAATGAAAATGTTGGAAATAAAATAATTCACATTACTGTTTAAAGTCAGCGTAGCGATCCAAAATTTCTGCTCGCCAGTAATTACGTCTTTTTAAAGATGCAAGTAGTTATAAATTCACAAGTCGCTTTAAAAATCCATATCAATCACAGCTTTATACGATCGCTTAGACAGCTTATCGGTAAATCCACCGTCGCCATGTCGGGGCGCGTGAGTATGCAGTATGCCGATTTACGTAGCAACCGGCGGCGAGTTGATTATTGCAGAAATCGAAGATATCACGGCGTGGAGATCGGCGCTCAATTCCGTACAATTAACGAAGATCCGTGAGGCCTCTCTGCTGAACGTCCCACGCCTTCTTGGCTTTGTTTACGATGCTTCCCCGGCGACGTTATTCCCTCCACTGATCCCTATCGTCCATTTCTCGCCGCGCCACGACACCACGATTTTGCACGGATTTCCGCCAATACGATTCCTCCGTGCAAATGCGCGACAACAACGTGGAAATTGTAATTTTTAATATAAAACGCGATATTAGATTGAACATAAAATGCCATCGCGACGCTCGTTGCTAAGCAAAAACTATAAAGGATACAACAACCTCTTTCCAGTATTCGCTTTGGAATTATTCTATTGCAGAAACTCTCTCAGAGTGAAACTGCACGATATTTACGCGGATATCCATTTATATCTTATTTCTAAATCATAGCGCCATAATCGGCTGTAATTCCTGCTATATCGCTTCAAAAGAACGGATTCTAGATAAAATAATTGGCATTGCGCGTTCACAGCCAAAGCGAATAAAAATAGTTCACATTAAAAATTAAAATATTTAAAATTAAAATAAAGTGCTAAACTGTAAAGATAGTTAGATATAATTACACGTTCTAATTACTTTGATATCAGAAGCATCTGTTACTTAGAAATCATTAATTCATTGTGTGTTTTTCAAACTTTCTTTTCCGGCAAATTGGTAGAAAGCCTCCTTTGATTCGTTGAACATCACTATATTCGTATCTAATTTGGAGAAATATGAAGCCGATATGAGATCGTGACGCAAAATAAAATACTTTGGTCAAGTATTTAACCCTTAAACACATAAGTGGGTCTGGGAGACCTTCCCGAAAAAACTTTATTTTTGTGCCATTTTTTTTTTGTTGAGCAATGAAGGTAGTCAATCATATCGGTCGATAGGGGAGACTTCAAACTTTTTTTCCACCTAGCCCGAATCTTCTTTCTCATTCCGTCTTCACACAGCAAGCGATCGAATTTTAGGAGAATTTTCAGCAGTGTGTTTAAGGGTTAATTTTCTATAAAGATATTTATACATTAAATGCACACTGAAAAAAAGTTTACTAATCTAAATTTTTCAACTTGATTAAATTTCTTCAGTTCAAGTATTTACGTACTTAAATTGAATATTTATATATTTAAGTAAAATACATTAATACTTGAACTGAAGAAATTTAATCAAATTCATAAAGTCAATTTAACAACTTTTTTCTCAATGCATTTATTAAAACCGATTTCTTTTTGTTATATTTTCAGAATTTAAATGCTACAGCAAGTGTACAGTCATATTTTGAGGGAAGAAAAAAAAATTATAGACAAATGCAAAAAGCGAACATACGCATTTGCGAATAAATCTAAATACGTAAATGTGATACGCGTCAATCCGTAAACTGACGCGTAAATCGGCACGCGAGACACTAATACCTTATTACGTGAGAATGCATTCGCAAAAGTCGGCGTCCAAGAAGAGAAAAAGGTTTAACGATGAAAATTGATCTCTCGAAATCGATAAATCTGTCGCACGGTTCTTTAATCAGATATATCGGACGCACGAATCGACTTCGTTATTTCTTAGGAAATGGACGGCCTCCGTGTTCGCAGTGGGCAGTTAATGAATTGCCTTTTTTTCTGAATTTCCTGTCGCCGGTAAAATCCTTGCTCACAGTCTAGTCACCTCGACGTGGCTGGCCGTCGAAAACGACTAAATTATACCGTGAGTCTATAAATCGCATTAGATCGCTTGAAATTCGACGAACGCGAAATTCGTGTCCAAGTAGCTAATTATATCGATTTGGACTGATTGCATTCGTTCCTGTTGCTTTTTAATTTACAAAAACCGGTTCTTACCGCCAATATGTTAATTTTGAAGCTTGCATAACAAAAACTTATACAAATTTACGAAGATTCTATTTCTCTAGTATCTATTTTTATTTATAAAGATTAAAAAGTAATCTATTTTTCTCTTTAAAAAAAATGTTTAAAAAAGGTAATATTATTATGACATAGAAATTAATATTGTTGTAACAATGATGGAATTATGAGAAAAGAAACGCGAAAAAAATGTCATAATTGAGGCATAAGCTCGTTTATGCAAATTATATTATAATAATATTATAATAATAACAAGAATTAAAAATAACATTTTAGTTGTTTTTTATAAAAGAACTTAAACGATTTTTTTCCGTCTCACAAGCAACGTGAACAAAAATAAGCAACGAAATTCCCCTCGTTTCACTACCGCATTACATGGTGCAGCGTCACACTGGCAAATCCGTTCTTAGCCAGTTTCTTTTTTTTTCTTCTCTACATCCTCTCCCTTTCTCTCGTGTAATCGCACGACGGTATACCGAATTTCGAATTTCGATCGGGAGAATTTATGGCGACGCGTTCGCGAGCGGGGTTAGCGCCGATCCCTAGTAGCTGTCCGTGGGTTTGGTCCCGAAAGTGAGAGAGAAAGAAAGAGAGCGGTTCTGCACCCGTCGGGTTTTTCGGCAGTCGGAAGATTTGTGGAGCCCGCGTTCGAGACGATTTAGATGTTCATTTAATTTAGTCCTCGTCCCGCGCGGTCGGCCACCGTGGACCAGGCGGGACGCGCGCGCGCGTTTTCTCTGCGCCATTAAGGGCACCGTGGAAAAAAGGAACGGCGAGACGTAATTTATATACACGTGTTCATGTTTCATTAAAATAATGTATCGGCCGGTCGCGGCCGCGGCATTAATTCGTGCCCCGGCGCGCTCGGTAATTATTAAATCACTTATATATTGGGCCCGCGATGCCGGGGAATTTTTCGCGTGTCTAGCTCGCTTCTCGATCAGGTTCGCTCCCATTAACATTAATTTATTATTAAGTAAATGTTTAACTGATTCACAGTCTTCGTGTAGATGTATATTAGCCCAGTCCTTAACAAAACTCTAATAAAGAGATTGTTTCCTAAGCATCTATAACTTCATTAAATAAAAATCGGTTTTCCGTATTTTAATATCAATATTTAGAGAAGACTAGACTTGGTGTTAAGGAATCCGTAGAGATATAAATATTATTCACTAATATTCTATACAATGACTTAAGGCTATCTAGTTTACTGTAACGGTAAGGCAAGATATGCGCGAGATAAGTGAAGTCGAGAAAGGTTAAGGGGTGGCCGAGTTGTTAAAACTATACGCTACTGCATTAAATTGTTTCACGCATTTGTTACGCAGTGCTCGCCGCGGGAATTCATTTCCGCGGGCACCCGCAAGAGAAAAAACGACGAGAGACAAGCATCGGGGTTAAGTCGACTCCGTCCTCCTTTATAATCATGCGGAATAATTACTTCGGATGATATATAATTCACCGTATACACGTGATTTATTACGCATCGCAGCTCTCTAATCACCGTGCAGTACTTAGCACTGGACCAACGGTCGTACTCCCCCAAATAAAACGCGCACGATAAAGACGTTAACTCTAGTATTATCAAAGTATTTCTCCTAACTGTACACCTTGCTCGTATAATAAAAGCGCATTTCAATCTCTGTAGTATAAAATGGTTCGAACGCATATTTGTCTTCCGCGAAAATTCTTAACATTTTTTTGCATTTCGTTAAATAGCTTTTTCTTATGGAATACTTTGACATCGTAAGTTAACACTTTCCAAGTAAAAATTAGATTAATCCCCGGAGTTATTAATGACATTTTAAATGATCGATGACGCTAATAATGTAATAATCGTACGATCGTCGATGCATACACATAATCAATGATCATAAGAATCAATGATCTGGAAATTGATATCTACGGCTATTGAGTATCCATCGTGGCTGAAAATGAGTCGAGCGTATGATCGTATCATGTACATTTCGATAAGTACGAAAAGCCATGGTCGTGAGGCCATATGATTCCGAAAGCGGTGTCGTTAATCAAGCAACACTTAGAAGTCAACAGGTGCAAGTGGAGAGCCGGCATTCGAGCACGGGTGTGGCATATGTGTGACAATCGGCAACTTGCACCGTACTCTACATTTGTACGAACCAGGAGAATATCTTGTTTCGAATTACGTATATAAATATAAAAATATACGTGTGCAATAACTTTTATTTATTCTGAATAATAGAAATAATCCGCAGTTCGTACCTGCCTTGAGTCGTAAAAATCAATTAAATATTTCTATTTAATTATGAGGCCCTGTAAAAATATCTCGTTAATGTTATGGATAGTGCCTAGTTCTACAATCAAGAATGATAAGAAAATTTTTATAATAAAGACGAAATATGAATAATTGTTTCTTTACGATTAATTTAAAAAATTAAAAAAAAAGAATTCTTAGATTAAACAGATAATAAATTTTAACTATTGAACCAGTTTTAAATAAACTTTGATTCAAGGATTTAATTACGAATGTATTTAAAAATAAAATCTTTATTTTTCAAAATTTATTGACAAATAAGAGCTTTAATTATATTTCATTGAAAACAAATGTTTCGATCACAAATAAATTTTTTGCTGAGCATTACCTTATGATATCATTAGACAAATAAATTAGTAAATATAAATCATGTGCAATTATATTCTTTAATTGCACATTTCAGCTATGCTACACTATATGACACAAACACAAAGGGAAATGCATTTGTTTGTTTCTTTATGTGCGATTTATATATATTCAATTCAACGAGTTTACATTAAATCACACGCGGCGATTAGCACGGACTCATTTAATCGTACATATGAGAGAAGTAGAATTAGGTGAATCCACGCAAACCGGTTCGTTTCACCGCCGAGCGCGTACTACCCATCTTTTGCTTGTTGAATTACGAATAGTGGTTCTATATCGGCGTAATTACTAACCGCGGTCTTGTTAAGTATAGCATTAATGATAGTTGAGAAGCCGCGTATGTAAATATTACGTTCGTTTAATTAATTATCTGCCGATCTGATCTGATTATCAGGTAATAACGTAATCACATCATATGAATAAACATAGCTTTTTACGAATTAAATATTTTATCATTGCGTGGAACTAATCAAATCGGGAAATATATCACAGGATGAAATATTACATTAAATTTAAGGAGGCATAATTTTTGCTAGTTTTTGTCTATTCTATTATTTTTCAGTCAAGACATAATGTCATATTTTGAATCCTTCAAGAGGATTCTATAAATCTTGGTTGAGCAATTGTAAGTATGTAGAATTAGAAATAAAAACATTTAATTACTTCCTTTAATAAAAACGTAAATCTTTGTAAAAACTTGTAGTTTTTATACATTTCAAATTTTCATTACATTCTTATGTTAAAATACTGTGTACGAAAATATAATATTTAAATTTACCTGTTCTTTTTTTATATTGTTTTTAGTACTTTTTTTGTACTGTTACGATTGTAACAGCGCATACAAAGTTTGCGAAATACGAAGGAATCAAATAAAACGGATAAAATGAAGCAAAGTGGCTTCGTGAATCTATATAACGTGTGAAATTCATCCCATGTTCTCTTCTCCGTTCTAAATGCGATAATGAAGAGATCGTCGGGACACGCAGTTCTTAATCAATTCCTCGACGATTCCTTCGTACATGTACGCACACACGGTACGGTTTAGTGCTACCGAATTCGTGTGACATAGTACAAGCAATCCCGAACACGAACGTTCTGTCCGACGTAGAGAGCAAAAAGCAAATCGTGGCTGACCTAAGGGAGGGAGGGGAGGGGGGAACGAAAAGGGTAAAAGAGAACGATCTCAAATCCATTTATCGGGTGTTGGCCCCTTGCTTGTCGGCCTTTCACCGCCGAAGATTAGTGGTTCAGGTCTTTCCTCTCTCCAACTTCCTTTTCGTTATTCCTCTTTTAACTTTAGTTTTTTAGAAATTTTTTAGGATTGCAATAAAAACTAGAAGTTCCAATTTTGTTACACCGGAACATTAAAATTTTCATTTAATTACTACAAATGTAGGGAAGAGTTTCCAAATGCGTACCACTTAAGTCATTTTTTATTATATTTTTCGTTTAATACTTATATGCAAATGAACGTTGAAAATTGTAGTATAATGCTTCAGATTCCTATTACAATGTTTAATAGTTTTCAGTAATAAATTAATTTATTATAAACCTTTTTACAACGTACTAAATATAACTAATTGCCTAAAACATATTGCTTTGGAAAATATCGAATTTATGAATTAAAATAATTAAAAATATAAAAAATTATTAATTAATATTTATTTTATTAATAATTTATCGGAAAAACGATCAAACATTTAATAATTAATAAATAATGAAAAGGTAAGAACGTCAAAATAAATCTGGCTTGAATTTATTCTTGTAATTGACATTTTTATTCATATCAATTATTAGTTTTACTATTATCAGTCTTACATTGACATAATTTATTGTAATAAAATTTATGGTGGTACGATTTAGGAAACTTGATAGATCATATAATTGATAAATTTTATAAAAATATCGATTTAACTTTTATATATTGTAAATCTATGTATACAATGAATGCAAAATATTATATAATACAATAAATTTTCTTTTATGAGAATATAAAGATTTAATTTAAAAGTGCATTATAACATTAATATCAATTACATAAATTGATTAAAAATTAATATCAGTTGTACATGATTTTTTTTAGTGTCAGTAACACACAAAACAGGATATAACTTATTAAATTTTTGAATATATTACTTACTTCTCATTTACTTCATATTTTTATCACTAAATGTTGCTTATGTTAAAATAAAAATATAGTAAAAAATGTAAAGTACTCTTGCAATTTATGGAATCGGGTCGCATTCAGCAACTCTTTTCTATAATATTCTATAATAACGAGAGACTCGAATTTTAATCAAATAATTCTTTAATTATAAATGATGAAACAACGAAGAATGCAAAAATTGTACAATAATACGTACATGTATAGTAGAAAGACGCGATATTTACAGATTTAATAATAAATAATGCTAACATCGAGCAGGTTCGCGGAGCGTGCAGTTCGCGAAGAAACATAGAAGAGGAGACCTGTAATTATACTTAATTAATTTCCCACTTTCTGACCGACGACACGACGTACATCCTCCGCCGGCAGAAAAACTCGAATAAATAAGAAGGACCGTTTGTATCCCGTGCCGACTGGAATTTGCAGGTGACAAGTCGGAGTGAGATATGTTTCGGACGTTGCTGCCCCTTTTCTCCGGCGGCAAGTACGCGCGGAAGGGCTGCGACGGCGTATCAATGTGAGTCTCCGTGATGCGTGGGTATACGTGAATAACGACCGAAAGTGCCGTTCATGGTGACTACCGTAGATGTAAGTATCCTACGCGCCACACATTAACATACATCCCCGCGGCCTCATTAAGGGCGAAATTAATTATCTAATGGAGTCGTTTCTGTGTGCCATGCCGGATCCCCCCTCCCCGTAACCACGGTCAGTCCTTTCATTCTCTCCGACCCCGTATTCAGAAAAATTGTGTCCGTATGACACGGAATTTATCGTCGGGTGTGCCGGATGTCGGCATTGTCGGCTGCATGAAAGATGCATTTTAAGAAAATACACTCCTCTCTTTCTCTCTCTTTCGAGAATATATTTTACAAAAATTTAATTTTTTTATTTATCTCTTGTTAATCGTGTCTTTTATTTGTAGTTTCTCATGTTTTCACTTTTTGAGAATGTACACTAAGAAGAAAGTTATTAACTTGACCAAATTTTTCAATCCGATTAAATTTTTTTATTTTAATAATTCATATTTGACTTAAATACATGAAATATTTAAACTTCAGTTTAAACATTTATATGTTTAACTTAACTACATATGCATTTAATTTAAATATGTAAATGTTTAAATTTAAAAAATTCAATCAAGTTGACATATTTAGTCAAATCAACATTTTTTTTTCTCTGTAGTAAATATAATAAACTTGAATGATGTGAAAGATTATTTTCTACACGAAAAGAATTTTGTCTTAGAATTTATCCTCTCAAAGTTATGGTAGTCACGAAAAAACATTTTAATAAAATGTAACCAAATTATTTTCTAGTAAATAATTATTTGATTAAATTTTACTAAAAGTTCATAGAATTTTATTAAAATTATAGTAAAATTCTTCGAAGTCCTCCAAAGTTATCCTTATTGCTATGATTTTGAGAGAATAAATTCTAAGAGAAAATCTCTCCATGTATTTCAGTAAAATTTTTTGTATAGCCCACGAGAGAAGAACGTTTGCAAAGATACTGCGAATTTCTTTCGCGTTTCTGTCTTGCAAAACCATCTTTGCAAAAACCGCGAGAGGCCGTAATCTCGTCAATGATAAGTGAAAGATGAGCTAACCGATTTCAGCGCCAATCGATGAATTATCGTACGCCAAGCGCTACGTGTGCGCAAAGCAATCAGCGAGAGGGAGGTAAGAAAATACTACGGAGACTTAGAGAAGCAATTATCCTAATGGATGCAAGTCGCGCCCCGATCCCTGCACCAGGCATGGTAATGAGTCGATATCACCGCATACCAGGACCTTGTATTCTCCCGGTTCGGTCCCGGAGCCAGCGCTCGCGGAGGAGGAAAGGCACCGTGGAGAGGTATCTCTTTCTCCGACTCCTCCGCCACCCTTTTTCTTCCTCTCTCGCCTATCTCTCTTCGTATCGTAGCGCGGATCCTCCCTTTCGCTCCCTCTCTCTCCGGAATCCAGTCGGACACGAAATTCGCGGTCCACAGTTCGCACCTTAAACGCGCGACCGTGTTCACACATTCGTCGCGCGCACACGAGGGCAGATAACGCGGCAGACGTCTAGCTACCTCGCTGAGCTGCTTCTGATTCTGTCTCTACCGTTGTTTTTCTGCTGGAGTTCATTCACACGACGAGGCATAATCTAAACTGGCATTCTGATCAAATGGCACAAACACATCTCGTGTTTCTAGATGTAGATGAATATCAAAAAATCTTCATCTATAAATCATAATTGTAACTTTGAATCATTATTTTTCGATCTCCTTATATAACTTATAGTTTAGAGATGTGCAAACTATTAAAATACAAATCGAATCGGGTAAGATTCGATTCGATTCAGATTTGAATTTCTATGATTCGAATCCGAATCACATATATTGATACATGTTTAAAATGACTTAATATCGTATAATCAAAGTTTCTCATAGTATAAAAATCTTTTGTTATTATCTATTAATATTTAAGCTAATTATTATTTCAATAATAATTAGCTGCAGCAATAATTATGTTGTAAAAAATATTTCAATGATTTAATTTGATTCAATTCAGATAAAATTTTGTCAATTCAATTCGATTCGATTTCGAACAAAGAAATGAAATTCGATTTGATTTTATTCGATTCGAATTCATGCGTTAGAAAACTAATTCGCAGAGAAATCTGATTGCAGACTTTCCTTTTTTCTACAAATGCGAAATAATATAATGGTTACTAATAGTATCAATATATGGAAAATTGTATCATTGTGTTGTTCTACTTAACGATGCAGACATTTGTCGTATTCATGTTTTTATAGGATATTTCTATATAAAATAATAATAAATTTTTCTATAATAACTGTTATCTTTTTCTTGAATTTAATGCGGAAATAAATTCAACCTTCCATAGCATTTATAAAACGAGGTGGTAACTAATTACATTAGTGGCGGAATTGATACGCGAGACAGCAAACAATGAGAAAAAAAAAATCGCAACCGGCTCAATACTTGAAATGGCTTCGCATTTGCCGCCCAGCACAATGGGATTATCAGATCCATTCGTAGAAGATGTTTAGTAGTGCAACAGAGGCATCACGACATTATGACCCCTGCTGCTCGTGTACCTGCTACACGTTGGTACCTGCCACCTTTCGAGTCGCCGATGACTCGCTCACGATTCTCTGAACCTACGACTTAGCTACTCATCAAAGAGCGAACTGATAGTCGCGCATAGTCATGTAGCAAAATTATTTTATAATAAACAATTGCTAAATAATATGTCCGTTGTTATAAATATATAATAATATATGTATCAAACGTTTATAATTATTGAAAATATCAGGAAACATACTATATCATAGTAAATGCTATACACTGAAAAAGGAGTGGTTAAATTGACTAAAATTTTCTACTTGATTAAATTGGTTCAATTCAACTTTATGTATTTAAATTAAATATATCGATGCTTAAATTAAAGTTCAAGTATTTTTATTTAAGTTAAATATATAAATACTTGAACTAAAGAAATTTAATCAAGTTGAAAGATTTAGTCATTTTAACAATTTTTTTTCTCAGTGTATACAAATGATAAAAAGATTAATTAAAAATGTTAATTTTACTTGTGTGCTAAAAATATGAAAAGTATCTAAATAGAAAAAGATATTATTTGCTAATTATTCATATATGATAATCTGCAATAAAAATTGCCTTCCATCACGAACATTATTACTGAAATTATCGCATTCAAGCAACAACGATTGAATCTCGACTTTGAAGTTTAGCAGTATGTAAAGATAATCGTGCGTAATACCTGATCTTCCGATTTTCTCAAGTTAAATGGATGCGAAAACTGCGATGAATACGCGATGGTATCAGAAGTTTCGGTATCAGATGTCGGGTAGAGCACAAAGAAGAGTCGGCGAGCGTGAACATGACGCAAGTAGCCCGCGTTCGCGGCGCAAGAGCCAGGACGGCCAGGAGTTCTCGTCGGGGCAAGGACGCGAATAAACTGCGGACAATGCGCGCGTCTCAGGAGTTTTTGTACGCAGCAAGTGCATTGATTGAAACATGAACCAGTTAAAGGGTGCAACTTAATCCCGGGTAAACAAAACTCCGGCGAGCGTAATGTACGGCTGCGTGAACTTTTACAATAGCCTCTATTGCTATCGTCCCATGCTATTGCTTCGCCCCAACCTTCGCCGGGATTCGGATTCGGCAACGGTGTCGTTTTCCATCCGCTCACGGGAACAAACAGACCCGATTGACTCGCGGGTTCGCGGTGGGAACGAATTAAGCGAATTTGCGGTGAGACGAGCAATCGAGCGATTTAAAATATTTCCGTATGAAACGATGAAGCCATTAATTGTATAAATTGTCGTGCATATCGCCATTCCGACACTCGTGGATGATTTCTTACAGCTAAACGTTACACGTCGACACGATTCATTATTAATGTATTAATGTTTATAATCATAAAGTTAAAATTAACATATTTATTTTTAAATATAGAAATTATGAATATGTACAAAAGCGGAACATGTATTTGACTTACAAGCACGCCTATTAATATCATTATTAAGAATGAGTAAATATAAAATAGGTAACTTTTACTTCGTAAAAGAAAAAGTAAGTAATTTAAATCGAAATATAGATTAGGTAATAGCCTGCGTTTGACTTATATCATAATTTATTTTTATTGCAATTAAATTTTTAATTTTTCGATTTGTGATGCAAAGCTGTTGCCTTCTTATATCTTTTTTTAAAGCATTTTATTACATTACGGATGTTCAGCATTTTTTAATATAATTTTATATAAATTACTTAAACAATATTCAATTAAGTACAATTTTTAAGAAAATTTACAACTAAAACAAAAATCAAATGAATATATTGCAATGAAACAGGTATGAATTGTTGAAGTTATAATATGAAGATGAAAGAAATAGATACAAAATAATTTTTGCACAAAATGTAAAAATCACAATATAAAAATTAATGTAAAAATTAAATAAATATATCAAATAGGAAAATTACTTGTTTATAAATTTTACATATATTGCATATCCAGTTAATTCTAAATAATGATGTATTTATTGAAATGATATATTTTATATTGACACTTATACCCCAATGTCAATTGTCCGATACCTTTCCTGGCATCGACCTTTATCGATTAGTTAAATTCTAAAATCACCACTATTTTCCCTTACAAACTAATCCCAGCTCGAAAAACAAGCGGATTGCGGTTCACTGAGAGCAGCACCGAGAGTCACCCTTGAGCAAACAAATTAGATTATACTCCTCGAATGATACCAGGGGTGCCCAACATTCCGCAAACGTCAGTTTAAATTACAAAACGCGCAATACGATCTGAATTGAAACTCAAGCGGGTATTTTCGATGACCCTTCGTTGAAATTACGTGTGCCGAAAGCACGGAATGGGTAAAGAAATACACGTCGTTCGAATCTTCGTTTCCTTTTATCGCGCTTCTATCTCTCGTTTCTATCCTTCAACGAGTGCGACGCAATCGAGAAGTCGCGTCAATGTTAGCAATTGATTGCAGAATTTTTTCGCGAATTTTATATGTAAAATATATACAGCTTTTCGAGAAATAATCGCACTCGTTTGGGCGTGGTTTGTCCACTTCTGGTCAACGCGGATAGGCTAAATTGGCGGAATGGCAAACGAGATTATGCTGATCCCGAATCCAACAAACTCAGACTGATGCCTACTAACCGCAGCTTCTCTGCACTCGTATACTTCGAATAATCCGATAGCTCACAACTAGCATCGCGCGACGTTGCTGGCTTATGGCCAACGTACCTTGCATTCGCATTCGTTTTTATAGGATGTCATCGGGGCGCCATCGACGCGGACGTATCGAGTTTGAGATCCGCTAGCATAGCTGGCTTGTATAACGCGGATTAGTTTAACGGAAGACCGAGAAATGTCGTGCCGATCAAAAGGGTTGTTTCGCACGTGGATTGAAAAAACTACGAAAAACTGATAATGAAAAATATAAACGTGCCCTTGTATTTGTAAGCGCCTTTGCTGACAAATCGAAAAATTAAAAATTCAATTGCAATAAAAATAATTTATGATATAGGTCAACCACAGGCTATTACGTAAGCTATATTTCGATTTAAATTACTTACTTTTTTCTTTTAAGTTACCTTTTTTATACACATATTTGTATTTACTCGTTCTTAATATTGATATTAATTTAGAAAAAATGCTGGAAAATATTTCATATGCGTATACGAGAAAATCTTATAATGAGTTTTATTTGCTTAGTTAATTGTTAATTTATAAAATTGAAATCTTCGACTAGAATCAAACTATAATACATTGGAAGCCGAAGCGTTTGTTATTCAACAATAAAAGATGGAATTGAGAAAATTATGTTTTTCTCATGTATAAATGCAAGATACTTCGGAATTCTAAAATAATTATGGCTTTGCACTATACGATAATTACAGCATAAGATTATATGGCGTGTAATTACTGAAATAATGCATATTGCATCGCATTCATACTGGTACTTTATGTAATATAGAATAGAAAAAACACGTTGGTTATATTATCTTACCTGGTTGATAGTATCACCCATATCGTATGAAAGAGAAACTTGTTTAAAATTATAGGCTCTAATGATACCCGATAGAGAAAGACTGCGCTAGTAGATAAACAGATAAAGTACTTGTAGTCTTATGATCGCAATCCAGATCATCTACAGATACGCGTTGCAAAAAGAGAAATATCCGCATATAAATGGTTTGCATTTGCTCTTAATTTCGACATTAGCAATTCTATACTTGCATTTCTATTTTCATATATTTTTTAAAATAATAAGACCTCGTCAAATATAGTATCTTGATAAATACTGCAATTTCTAAGAAAAAAATGTGTTTTTTAGCTCATTATCAAATTTGCAAAATATTCTTATGAATGTTTAACATTACGCTCCAACAATCCATCTTAATAGCTTTCGGAATAATAAAATATATACATATTCATAATATTATATTATAAAAATTGTATTATCTTTACTGTTTGTCTATAATTTTTTGGCTCGTAAATTGACATTTATTTTTAAATTATGTTTGTTTAGATACAATTCGAGCGTATTCTGTTATGATACTTTTTAATTTTATAAAATCATAATTTTTATACTTGATAACAAAAACATAAAAAAAGATAAAAACGAAACATTCTCGCATTGCTCACGATAGACTATGTCTATCCAAAATTTGAAGGATGCAAGCATTTAAAAAATTATTTTGAGTTTCAAGTACATGTAAACATTTTTAGATTCTTGCATTGAACCTTGTGTGGAAACCTAGAACGGATAAATTTCATACTTTCACCGAGAGACGCGCTTTCCAATCGCCCATCCTAAAAGATACCGTTGTCCCAAAAGGCGATCGCGGCGATCGAGCTGAAGGCTTAAAAACGCTCGCACCGCGTCGATGAACGTCGTCGTCCCGATCGCGAGGTGGTCGGATAATTGCATGTTTGGTTATCGAGAACAAGAGTCGTTCGCTCACGCGCGTTTCCCTCGGCGGTGGGACCTTCCGTGTGCTGCCCGTACGCACACTCGCTCGCTCTCCCGTATCTAAATTACTCCCGGCGACTCGAAGGTGCAGGCTCACATCGTAATTCCATCTTCTTCGCGTGTCCCCTTCCGTTCCCCGCGTCGGAACCGTGGTGGAGCAGTACCGGCTCCGCATTACACCGGCGTAGCACCCAGGGCAGATGCGACGACTAATTCTCCGATTATCGCGGCACGCGGCCGCTATCTTAACGGTAATGTCGGCCGTTTCGTATCCCAACGAGATTATTTATAATATTCGACGGCCGCAAAATCGTCGAGCCAGTCCGTTGCTCCGACCGACCGACCGACCGACCGACCGAACGGCCGGCAGGCGGCACTCGTCTGCGACAGCTCGGACCCCGAGCGTATGATCGCTCCGATGTCTTCTTATTTATTTATTTAATTTACTCCTTTAATGCCGGACGGTTAAGCGAATGCACCGATAATGAGCTCTCGTTTCCTCGGCTTTCGACCAGCAACGCGCAGCGAACAACCGTAATTTCGGCCGCGAAGCAATGCGAATGAAAGCGCATCAGGACTGCTCTGCAAAATCCTATCGATCCTTTTTCTAGTGTAATTAAATATCTAGCGTATTGCTTTAAATACGGAACTGAATACAATTAATAAATTGGGAGAACATAAATATTGTAACATTTTTCTCTCATAATACGTAAAAAAAACGCGTAATGTTGCTATGAAAAATAGTTTTTTATATTAAACGAAAATTTTAAGGTGTACGTAATATCTCTTACTAATGAATAAGTTGCAATTACATATTCTTTGATAAAACAGAATTACTTAAAATTTTTAATATTAACTTTTCTATAATTTATAATTTTTTAAATAAGCATGCGATGAAATCTACACAGAGTGTTTACTCAAATTTTATAAAAGATTTCCCAAATTTTCCAGGAACTTTGTTTTATTAAAGTCCCAGGTAAGATTATAGGATCTTTTATAATGCAGCTTTAAAATAAATTTACTTTATTATATCTATTTAATATTCCTAAATCAAATAAACACAAAGAAAAGTTTTAAATTAATTTTGAGAAAGTGCTAAAAAGAAATAATATAAATTAAATATAACAATCTTCATAATGCATGGAACTATAGTTCACCGAAAGTACAGAATTCAACGATTAAGTTAAATACAACCCCAATTTAGAATATATTGTCACTAATCTTTTGATAAAAACTCGCGAGTCACACGAGAATGTACGTGAGAGTGTTCGACATATTGCTTCCGATTTTGAATTATCAAGAAAAATGATAAAAAATAATAATTTTATCAGAACAAGAAAGATAGAATTTAAATTTAAAGTAAAATTCCAAAACTTTTCTGAATCTCAATAAAATCCCTTGAAGATTCATGGTTTTCAACGATAAAAATAAATTCCCTGAAAATTCCAGATTTTCTTTAATTTTTTTCTAGTAGGAAACACCCTGTATGCAATTACACACCTTATTTTATTGTCCTATATCGTCCTTAACATAAATATCTATAGTATTGTGAAAGCAAAAGCAAGACATACATTTCCGGGAACTTGGAGCATTTTTCAATTACGAGCTGATTTCTTCGAAGACAATTTTAGCCCCTAATTAATAAGCATAACAGTGATTGAATTTAAGCGATGGTTCAGCGCCGTTTTGTGACACGATGGAGGATTTCGATCGCTGACGATAATCAAACGATATCCTCGATTACAGTTGAATTGAATTAACATTAGCGAATGATACATTTCAGTCAGTGGGAATGGCCGAGAAACATTTTCAATCTGTAATTAAGTCCGGCGACTGAATACTCGCCTTTAGTGCCATTGTTATTACCGGCACTCGATCGTTACCACTTTAAGACTGAAATTAATGATCGACCGTTAAAACGATACCCTTCCTGCACTCGTAGTCGAAAGTAAGAGCACCTGCTCACCTTGAGTGATTTCCAGCGAAGCGTAATGTGTCACGGAGAAAGGAAGATGTCGGTTATATTTAGACGCCCTGATATTAAGTTGCCTTTTTTCCTAATTGTTTATTACGACTAATTATGAATGACACATTTAATTACGAAATTATTATTGATAACCTCATAACGAGATAATTGATAATAGATATTAGAGAAATTCGAAACATATTAATCTCACTGACTCAATTGTCCAAAGTACAAGTGCAAGATTAGAATTAGAATTTGTCATGATCTGTGGATTGCTACACAGAAAAAAATTAGTATTAAATCAACAATTCATTGTTTCAAATATAAGTAAGAATATAAAATCCTCTTGGAAGAATTTTTAATCTTAAACAGACATAATTTGCTTAGGATAAGTTTGCCGAAATCGCACCACTTTTGACATAAAGGCTTATAAATAAGAAATTATGAGGAATATTTTTAATTTTCTTACGTCATAATAAAGTACAACATTTCTCCTTTCATATTTATTTTTTTCAGAATTTTTTGTATTGTCATAAATTTTTAAATGACGATTTTCAAGAAGCCTTCAAATAGTGCGATTTAGGCAACCGGTCGCCTAAATCGCACCACAGGTTAATATTATTCTTTCGGAGGTAAAGTGATACTTTTTCTGCTAGATTCTTTCTTCTTGAGCAAAAATGTATTAGATAAGCATAATTTTATTAATATTGGAGATAAATACTGTAAATTAAATATAATTTCCGTCAATGTCATCATTTCGATTATTTTTCAATAATATTGCAATAACATTGCTACATTACGGTAATATTGTTACAATGTATACTCTGTAGAATTATTATATTTGATTTTATATATATAACCACAGCAATAGTGCGATTTAGGAAACTAAGACATGGTGCGATTTAAAAGACTAAAGCATTTTGTAAAACTTTATTCATTTAAATTACAAATAAGAACACAAAATAATTTGAACTTTATTATTCTAATTTTAATAATATTGTACTCATTACAAATTATCAAAATTTAGATTATTTATTTTATCTTTTTTGTAATCAAGCTACGAAATGTGTTGAAAAATAGCAGCGAAGTTACGATTTTTCTATAAATATTAATAACATATCGTTGATTTGATATTAATTTTTTTTCTATGTATTTCTTCTTTTTTAAGCTAAGATTAAAAATAAATAAGATAAGGATAAGGTTTTCTTTTTTTCTTTATACAAGTGACTTCACGATGTAGAAATTTTTAATAATCGCGTATTGACGAGATTTCTTTCTCACGGGATATCCGGGCTTGGCCATCGCGACGATCCGTGCTGATCGAATCGATCGGGCAGACATCGTGACGGGTGGAAGAAGGGGACGCGGAAGAAGAAGAAGAAAGAGCTCGAGACGGAAGCGCACGAAGCGCCCGGTCGCGGTGTCTTCGTGACGTTCGACGTTGTAGCTTCGCGTGGTCCATTCCGCGGGATGGTGCACGCACGATGACGTGATCACGTGACCGTTAAAAACCTGACCTAACCGACACGGCGTCTGCCATGGCACGCTATCATACGCGCGCACCGGTGCTGGTGAATGAACCACCGAGGTGCGCCGAAGTGTGCACAACCTCGGCGGCAACGGCCCCGACGACCCCGTAAATCTATCCGTTCCTCCTCGAGACCGGGAGACATGCGAGAACTGATGAACCGTCCGTCCACCCCGTTGTCGTCTCACCCCGCCCGTCTGTCCGCGAGCGAACGCGTGTGCATTGCGTTTTCTTTCCGTCGATCGTTCCGGCGCTGCTCGGTTCAAGGTCTTCACGTGTAGGTGCATATCGCGCGTGGATGCACCTCGCGTGCTGCATAGACTTATATTTTCCGATAGACGATTAGCCATCGATGATATCCGGACAGCGAATTCGGCGATAGGCAGAATTAATCGATTGAAGACTTTTTCCGCGGATGTCGGAAATAAAAATCACCGGACAAAAACTAAATAATATTTATAAATAAGATAGAATTATTTCTTTGCATACAATGCAGTTATTAAATAACAAAAAATTATTAAGACAGACAAAGTTTAACAAAAAGAAATTCAATGTTTTATTAATAATATGATTATAATATAAGTAGATATTAGTTAATATTTTGTAAGTCGTGTTTTTTAAATAATCGTTTTTTTTTTCAATTTTTCCGTGGATTTTCTCGGTTGCAGGTCAACTTTTCCAAAAATTTATTGGTGAACTTATCCAATAAATTTTGTTTCCTTTGAGAAAGGAACCAAGAAAATCCGTGAAAAAATTGAAAAGCTCCGATTTTTCTCGAGCTTTTAACTAGTGTCGTATCATTATTAATATAATATGCACTATGTAATTAGATTAAAATTATTTATAAAAAATTTTAAATTATATGATTATTAAAAAACAAGATCGTGCCTTTCTAAAAATGAATTTCTCGGGTAGTAGACAACTACAACAAACCGCAGATTAAATAGTAACATAAATTCTAATTATTTGTAATATTCACCGAGAAATGGATAAACATAGAACATAAAGGAGCCTGCATGCGTGCGTTACACTATTATTCCTTACATTTATCAGGTTAGCGTGTTGCAAACCATAATTTTCCATTCCTTAAATGGTCGTTTACGCTTCAATACACGCATATGTTTGCCACGCGTCTTTTTTTCGCGGCACGATGCATAAACCGCAAAAGTGACCATCTATACGCTCGCTACAGCTAACTACAATACATTATTACCTAGGGGCCCATCTTAGGGTTCTATTAGTACAATGGCCACAAAATACCGCAATGTTCTCTCATTACAGTACTCGGCGCAATGAAATGTCCCCGCCCGTTCAGAAACATTCGCGCTTACGCGCGTCGCGAATGAATGAACGGGCTACATCCGCGTGCACTTTGTTCCACATGCGATCCAATGAACCGTTGTCCTTCCTCATCAGGAGTGCGTGCGCGTTTCTTTGCCCGATCGGTTCAAGGTCTTACATGACCACGAGCGCACCGTGCATCGCGTGATGCATCGGTATTCGGTCGTCGGTCAATAGGTTAGCACCACCGCCGCGACGACTTTCACGTACATACACGTGATTCCCCGCTGTCATTGAACCGGAATAATTGCGTGGGCGAAGTTTTCGCGTTCACAGTTTCTACAACTTTTTTCTGCTGTTTTATCGATAAAGGATGTTATAATAATTTTGTTATGATTAACGAGGAGAACCCCAGAACGGTTCAACGAGTTTTACGCCAATTTTTTGGCGATTCTTGAGGCAAAAAAAATATTTGTCGCGGCGAAGAATTCATAACTCGAAAATAAAACCACATGTTGATAAAAGCTACAATACATATATTTCTCTTGCCTTAAGAAACGACCAAAAAGTTGGCATCGAAAGACACATTGAACACTCCTAAGGTTCCCCTTATAAGTTATAAATGATTAATGGTTGCTACGAAGAAAATCTATTATAAATTGTTTCGGTATGCAGAAAGCATTAAAATGCTGCATAAAAATGTCAATCTCAAAGTAATGTGAAATGTAAACACATTGAAATACACAGAAAAAAAATTAGTATCAAATCAACAATTCATTGTTTCTTATATAAGCAAGAATATAAAATCTCCTTGGAAGTATTTATAATCTCAAAGAGACATAATTTGCTAACATAAAGAAATTTTGTTTCTTCATGTAAGCAAATTATGTCTGATCAAGATTATCAAATTCTTCCAAGAAGATTTTATATTCTTGCTTATAGATGAAACAATGAATTGTTGATTTGATAGCCATTTTTTTCTGTGTAGATTTCGAAAAATCAAGTCAACACTGAGAGAAATGTTTGGTAAAATCAACCAAAGTTTGGTTGAATAGTGATCAAATGAATGTCATAGTGATAGTTACTAAATATATAGTTGTTTTGACCAAACAATTTGTAGCCTTAACCAAATAATTATTTTCATACAACAAATTACAAAAAGTTTTGTTAAATGTAACTAAGTTTTTGGTACCAGAAACTATAAAATTCATTTGATCACTATTCTACCAAACGATTTCTCTCAGTGAAGACGGATATAAATGTTGATATACATATCTTACAACAGAAATCGAAAGATTTCTTTAGAGCAATTATTTTAACAATCCCGCAAAAATTTGGAGTGGAGTATCATACGTCCTCGTGTGTACACGAATGATATTTAGAATAGGAT
Organism: Solenopsis fugax; assembly: GCA_003595255.1. Classification (NCBI taxonomy): domain Eukaryota; kingdom Metazoa; phylum Arthropoda; class Insecta; order Hymenoptera; family Formicidae; genus Solenopsis; species Solenopsis fugax. Next base: position 23,916 of record QKQZ01037304.1, read on the forward strand.
TTTAATTGGTGATATAAAGGAAGGGATTCTCGAACATGCTGAACTATCTCGAATAAAGTAAAGCCACCCGGTGGCAAACGGCAGGGTGCTATTACGATTCTGTGCTCTTCCCGGAACCGCCGTAAACGTTAAATACCCCCCAACCTCATCCAATAATACGATATTAATAAAAACAGATTTTATTGACCGACCGGCTGACTGTGGGAAACCGTGCGAAGAAAGCGAAGACTGGATTGGGCCAAGCCTCGACCACCGGCTAATCAAGCAGTCGGATCGATACCGAGATTTGGAAGAGAAAGACGTTACGAAGGTGGACGGCTTTGGCATCCCTTCCGAATATTTAATTCTCTATCTCTCTAATCAGTCTACTTTTGCGAAGAGCAATTATAATGTCAATGGAAATAAATAAAACTAAAAATAGGAAAAATTGCATCTTAATTCATGAAAAAAAAGAATCAGTTGCAATTAGTTGTAGCAGCAAAAATCTGTATGTGGTAGCTGAATTTTAGCTACATATGAAATTTAGCTATCACACACAGATTCTTGCTGCATCGACTAATCTTTTTTCCTTGTTATGAGACTGTAATAAAGAAGAGTTTATATATCGCAAATATATAAACTATACATTCGACTGTTTTATCTTCATTCTTTCAATCTATATTATTATCACATTATCTTGCATAATTTTATCTTAGAGATTATAATTAACACGTAAAAAAATTCGAACCTTTTAATTTTGATAATTTAAAGCTGTTTAAATAATAACCCTGCATAAAGAAAAAAAATTGGTTGAAAAATCAAATCAATATTTAGTCTGATACGTTCAACTAAACATTGGGTTGATTCAACAATTATTTAATTGCACAAAAAAGATACAGTTTATTCATATCAATCATTAACATTTTTAAACCATAAATTAACTAAATCAACTCAATATTTAGTTGAACGTATCAGATTAAATATTTTAGTTTCCCAATAAATTTTTTTTCTTAGTGTGACTTCATAAACCATATTTACTATAATTTTACGCGCATGATATTAATAAATGTCAATCACAAGCAAGCTCTTAAAGCGACTCCCCATCCCTACCCCGCGGCAGCGAATCGAAAGTCGGTTCCGATTTCGTAGATACGCCGTACATTTCGGGAGACAGATCGGCAGATGGGACTGCCCGGGCACGATTTCGATTTCGATCTCTCGCTCTCGATCCCATAAATATCAGGGCGAGGCAACCCGCCGGATAATTACGTATCGCTGCCATATACGTGGGGCGGAGAAGAACGCGGCGCGCGTTCAATAGGCGCCGATATTACGAACTATACGTAGTCGCGGCACGCTTGACCCCCTGACATCCGGAATGATATAATAATAATTGTAATATCGGTAATCACATTCGCGCGCGGGTCCATCGGCGGGAGAAGGAGCGGGGACTTTCGCAGAACGCAGAACCCACCCAGATATTGCTCGGGGTGGCCCCGACACACGCGGGGTGGAGCACGTAACTCGCACTTCTCACTCGAAAGAGATACTGCCCTCGCGTTAAAAGGTTATTAAGGCCGAGAGCTGCGCGGGTCAATCTCTTTGCAAGGCCGAAATCGAAATTGTGTTTCGCTAAAGCTGGTAGGATATATTAAAAGCATCCGACTAAACTCTTTCATTATGATAAAGCTTATTACTCTTTTCAGAAAGACTCTCAATCCTTTTTTTTCTGCGACTATGTACTTATGCGGCACTTATCTCTGAATTTTTATACAAACGTGGATGTTCTTTTAATAATATAATACTGTAATAATACAATTATAGATTTAATATTTAAATATTTAAATTTAGAGAGAAGCTTAGACCGTTAATATATAAATATAAATTGAACTGAATTGCCTTCTACGGTCATAGGATCTTATTGCTTTATATTTACTTGTGTGATTTTATATACAATCTTCAAATTCACCCGAATGTGCGCCGAATTTAAATATTTAATTTTATTAAATACAATAAGGCTAATAAGATGAGCAAATATTTGGTTGTCTGTATAAATCGTAATTCTTTAATCAAACAATTCAGCACAAACATTTCGACTCTACGGAGTCTTCATCAGTGTGCAAACAAATTACATTATCGACGAACTATCTACAACGGTGTTTATTTTTTCGGAATTCGAACGCAAACATTTATGTAACTCAATGAAAATATATAAAGTCAGTTGAAGTCAGATCCAGAATTTTCCTTGATTGTTACGTCGTTTTCCAAACGCTAACGAATCGTGTCCAGTTGTTAGAATAACCACTCGCTTCTCAACATACGACATGTACAATCCGTTCGATTCTCGACCATGACAGCTTAAACAATTTTTTAACATATAAGACTACTATAGACCGTGTGTCAACTGAGAAATTTCCCGTAAAATAATAATTAAACTCACAGTTCGCTAGAGTTCTTTATAAAACATATTCAAATGGTAACTTCTCACAAGGAACTGTCAATATACTGAGAACTCTACTGCTCAACAAGAGAAACTGCTAAATTTAGATGCAGTAGCACGAATATGACCTATGTATAAGCGTGTACAATAATAATCTCTACTTCTGTGTTTCTAAACATCGACAAGTCTATTAAAGATGATAATGTAACAATCATCTAGAAGATCTGTTTAATTATTATTTGACGGGAAATTTCTCGGTTGACACACGGTCTATAGTAGTCTTATATGTTAAAAAATTTTTTAAGCTGTCATGGTCGAGAATCGAACGAGTTGTACATGTCGTATGTTGAGAAGCGAATGGTTATTCTAACAACTGGACACGATTCGTTCGCGTTTGGGAAACGACGTAACAATCAAGGAAAATTCTGGATCTGACTTCAACTGACTTTGTATATTTTCATTGCGTTA
>QKQZ01037315.1:0-12278 GCA_003595255.1 Solenopsis fugax
GGGGAGGGGGAGGGGAGCGAAGCGGAAAGGGGGCGGTATGAAGTACCCGCTAATTAATACCCCTAATTGCACCGACCCCAGCCTACAGCCACACCGCCAGGGCTGCACGTACACCGGGTATATGTACACGTTTTCAGCGTTGAACGTGCGGCTTATCCCACGGCGGAAAGAACTATGCGGCATCCGTTTGTCTAGCTCTCCGCGAGCGCGCGGATAATCTAAACGGGGTTGAAAAAGCGCCGCGAAAGCGGAACATTTTTTTTTAATTGTTTGACACGTGTTGTACGCGGATTCGCACTGACGGGGCAGTTGCAGTAGGCGCCATTTGCCTGTCGCGACGTATATTTTTATGGCCGCTGGCATTTCTTGCGAACAATGACACACTTCGCTACCAGGACATTTTCTATTTTTTGTTATCGTTGCTTTACTTTTTGAAAATTGCACTTGAAAGTTTCATGCGTAGATCCGTCGAGAGGACAAAAAATAGATTTATAAATCTTTTTTACGTTTCAGAATTATAAAGGTATTAAAAAATATTAACGTCTTCCTTTTGCATATTTACAGAAAACGAAATATGAATTAGCAATGGAAACAGTTACGACTTCCTGACATTTACATTAGGACTTATTTAATGTCTCATTGATACTTAAAAATTAATGTAAAATAATACAGTGGCACGATTTTTGTAACTTTCGGCCAGATTCTCAAGTTGACTATTGCGTAGTGATTTATTGATTAATCACGCGTAAGCTTTGTTTCAGGAATGATGATATAAGTCGTAAAAGATAAGGGGGTAAAATGGCACCCAATTTTATTTTATTGAATAACTTTATTAATAATCAATATTTTATATTAAAACTTGAATGATTGTATCCGTTGAAGTGTCATTTAATAGATTCTAGACCCAAAGAAATAAAATATTTATTACTTAGAACATGGTTTATAAAAATGTGACGCAGTGCATAATCGATGGAAGAGGAAAAGTGGTGGTAATATGGCTAGTCCAAAGATAAAATTTTAAAACTGGTTTAGTTTGAAAAACAGTATTTTGTTACAAAATTATATATTTTCCATTGTTTAGAATTTTCCTGCGTTTAGAAACATCAGAGATATCATTAAAGATATAATTTTATCCTTGTTAACATTAAACAACAAGCATAAAATGATAATGTTTCTGAACACAGCCCTCTAGAGTAACAATAAAAAGAATATTTTAGCATGAAAATTTCGCTTAAAAAGCCATATTAACAAAATCTCATGTTATTGTTTAATTTTGCACAACTCAAAATGTGTGTACAGACGAATAAAAATTTAAATAACAAAGAAACTCGATTATACATACATTCGTGTGATAATGCGCTCAAGTTTAAAAACAATGAGAAAGTATGTGTAAATTATAAGTGCTAAAATGTATCTTGAAAAAATTTCGAAGTGTTCAAAAGTAAAAATGCATTATAACAATTGTCAGCTACTGTCAGCTATTAGCATATTAGCATCATTAAAAAATAGTTATTAAACGAATAATTTCATAAGCAATTGTGAGATTTCGTGACCTAATAACAGATATAACAGCTGCAATGTTCAATAGTCAACCCCTTTTTCCTCTACCCTTTGTCAAATCGTCATTAAAATTTGTTTCTTTTAAAATAATTTCTATTTTTTAATAATTAAACGTTACTTCTTTTTATTAACATTATTATTAAAATTTATCATTTTTTTTTATTAATATATGAATCTTTCATAACAATTTATATAATCCTTATTATAATCCTTATAACGTTTTATTTAAAGCTTTTGTGTCGCAATCATATTAAATTTTAATTTATTTTAATTACTATAGAATTAATTCTATGTAACGATAATAATAATATGTAACGTATGATTGTGTATGAGTTTTTCGCACAAGTTTACATATATTGTAATTCTGTACATATCGTATTACACACATTGTAAAAACAAATTAAGCGAATGCGTTTTAATCGTATACATCTCGATTTTAATCGATTTCAATTACACACATCACGGTCTTATTACAATCATTGTTTTAAAAAATGAAATTTTGGATAAAAGACAAGCCAATTATCAATCAACAATTTTTAAAACGCACGCATCAATCAAGATTCAATAACTTTGAAATTGTTTCAAATTTTTCATAAAGTGTAATATATACACTATAGAAACTATAGAACATATTTTATAGCGTAGGCAACGAGTTTAAGGAGGAAAGTAATATTTAAAAAAAAAAAAACGATCACTGGAGTGGCAATGTCTCATGATCGCGAAAATCGGTCCTTTCGAGGGCCCCACATTTAGGCGGAGCCGTAAATCGCGTTGCCATATTTTCGCCGTTTCTGTTCGCACATAACCAAAGGCGATCCAAAGTTTCGTACGGCGCGCTGTACAAAGGGACGGCGGGTGGGCGAAAGGAAGCGGAAGCGGGCTGGATGGAGCGGGTGTCATAGGATAAGGATAAGGAGAAGGGACGCCCTCCGCCGCCGCCGGTAGGTCCTTTCCCATATATCGACGGCGGCGTTAAGTTATAGCGCTATCCTGGCAACATGTCGCCGGGCTTGTTCGACAAACTTTTCAATGTCGACATATATTTCCCGCTCGCGCCCTTTTATGAGCTGTTGAGCCAGTCTTTCGAGCGGCTGAGCCGACAGTAAACCGATTCGACAATATCGACCTTCGTTTCTCGTCCCCCCTCCTCCTTTTTTTACGGGTGCCTGCAGAAACATTTAAAACAAAATTATAACAGATCTTTTTTCTATCTCCCTGTCGAAGTAGATCCAAGGGGTTACTCACTTAAGATATCAGTTAAGTGCACAGAAAAAAAATTAGTATCAAATCAACAATTCATTGTTTCATATACCTAAGTAAGAATATAAAATCTTCTTGGAAGAATTTATAATCTTAAACAGACATAATTGCTTACATGGAGAAAATTTTTCTCTTCACGTAAGCGAATTTATATGTCTGTTTAAGATTATAAATTCTTTCAAGATTTTATATTCTTGCTTATATATGAAACAACGAATTGTTGATTGCCAATCATTGAAATCAACTTGAAATCAGAAATCAGTTGAAATCACTTCAACATCAAATCTTTAAAAAATTAAATTGACAACTCACGTAGTCAAACACAAAATCACTCGAAATCATTCGAAAACATATGAAATCGTTCGAAATCATTTGAAATTTATAAGAAATCGAAAGTTTTTAAAAATCACGTTGAAATCGCAAGAAATCAGTCAAGCACCCTTTCGTGAGTGAATAACCCCTTCAGTATATTGGTACCCAGAAGCAGCAATTAAACGTAAATTGGACAAGCCGCCAACGCAAAAATCGGTTTATTCCGTGTCCAAATTCGTTCTTTCTTAGATATCACTGAATTATTCGACGTCGGCCCACAGTCGTACATTTCCCTTTGCCCGTTTTATTCCGTTTATTCGATGTCGCAAGGACTCGCGATAGCTGACGAAAACGCGAGGCGCACGCTACCCTCGTGAGCGGTGAATTCGGGTGCGTGCGGGATTTTAGATTATGGAGTAAACGCGTTATGGAACGAACTGGTTAACGAGTGCGGTTAACCAGCTCGCCGGAACCCGCTCGTGGGTGTCGTCCTCGGATATATATGGCCGGCACATTCACGCGGCGGCCCTGTCTGAACATATGTCGCCAGTTTCTACCAGTTTCGGGGTCGCTTTTCATCCGCCCTTTCATAGCGGGAGCGGCGCGCTTGTCACTCGCGTCGTCGCGCGCACCGTTCGATCGTTCAACGGCGACAGAAGTCGAGTCGTCTAACTGCGAAAGTTCGCGCCTCGTTAACGTTATAGTGATTACGCACGTGCAGCCAACGACGATTTTGCTCCGGTGCTCGGCTTGTCGCGCTCGAGACGGGAGACGACATCACGCGACGCCCGCGTACGGAGCACGCGAACTCCGACTCGCGATCTTCTTCTATCGGCGATAACGATGTTACTTTCGTCACATCACGCGAATAATAAAACGTTAACGAGATATTATCTCGAGCAGAATTATTAGAAACAGCAGAAAATGAGCAGAATGTATAAAATCGATGCGTAAGGCAACTTTAAGATATCTTTCAGAGTCCTTTATGAAATATTTTAAAGATTTTTTTTTAAAGAATTCTTAAAGATATTTTAAAGTTGCAAAATGTACAAAAGAAAGACCAAATTACAAACAATAACTGGATGGTGTAGTTTTTTTTTAAAACAAATTATTCTGCTCTGTTATTATGTTAGTACCCTTCGATTAGAGAGCAGGTATTAATGGCTGTTGTGGACATTACGTCCACCCCTATTAATCTCTGTTCTCTAATGTTTCTGAACGCGCCAAAATTTTAAACCAGGAAAATTCTAAACGATAGAAAATTTAAAATGTATAATTTTGTAACAAAATACTATGTGTTTTTTTAAACTGAACCAATTTTTTAAATTTATTTTTGGGCTAGCCATATTACCATCACTTTTTCTGTTCCTCCGATTATGCAGTGTGTCACGTTTTTATAAATCACGTCCTAAGTAATAAATATTTGATTACTTTGAGTCTAGACTCGGTTAAACAACACTTTGACGAGTATAATCGTTCAAATATATAAAATATTGATTATTGACAAAGTTATTCAATAAAATAAAAATATCGTATTCCCCCCTTCTCCTCTATTTAATAGCACTTATTAGTTCTACTTACTTGCGCACACTTGGCACTTTTTTTATTGCATAATTTTGTAACAAAATACTATATGTCTTTTTAAACTAAACCAATTTTTTAAATTTATTTTTGGGCTAGCCATATTACCATCACTTTTTCTCTTCCTCCGATTATGTACTGCGACACATTTTTATAAATCACGTCCTAAGTAATAAATATTTCATTACTTTGAGTCTAGACTCTGTTAAACAACAATTTGACAAGTATAATCGTTCAAATTTCAATATAAAATATTGATTATTGACAAAGTTATTCAATAAAATAAAAATGCCGTATTCCCTCCTTATCCTCTATTTAATAGCACTTAGTTCTACTTACTTGCGCACACTTGGCACTTTTTTTATTGCATAATTTTGTAACAAAATACTATGTGTCTTTTTAAACTAAACCAATTGTTTAAATTTATTTTTGGACTAGCCATATTACCATCACTTTTTCTGTTCCTCCGATTATGCAGTGTGTCACGTTTTTATAAATCACGTCCTAAGTAATAAATATTTGATTACTTTGAGTCTAGACTCGGTTAAACAACACTTTAACGAATAAAATCGTTCAAGTTTTAATATAAAACATTGATTATTGACAAAGTTATTCAATAAAATAAAAATGCCGTATCCCTCCTTCTTAATAGCAAACTTATTAGCTCTACTTACTTGCGCACACTTGGCACCTTTTTTTTTAAAAGGTTCTACATGCTTCACTTGGACCGAACAAGCGATACAACATATATCACTTTAAAATTGTTTTACGCGTCGATTTTAGACAATATGCTGTCTAGAAAGAATTCTCGTGACTCATTATCACGCGTTACATCTATTTCGCATTCCTCTCGCTATCGTCTTGAATTATAATGTTTTCGATTTTGTTCATACATCAGTAGCTGCCGTAAATGCCGTAATAATTACATAATACAAAGGGCCGCGTGCGTATCGGAATACTTCCGCTCTTCGCGGCGCCGTATCACAAACGCGCAATTATAGTCGCGAGCGCGCAACGTCAGCCGCGTATGTGCTAATCACTCCGGTGCGCGCCGGTCACCGCTAATTAATTGCACGCGGCCGTCGCGAATCAATTCCATTGTCGCTCGATAAAGAAGCATTCACCGTGCGAATATGTAATTACCGATCGATCTGCGCACGCTCGCCGGCTTCGAGATTACCTCGAGCTCGATTTTACGTGAAAGTGGATTCGATTCGGCGAGTTTCCGGCGTGGAAGCGAGCCAATGTAACTCCGCGCGCTCTATGCGTATATTATTAACATGTAATTGAATGGCGCAAGCTTGAGACGCGTGTAGGTGCCACGCGCACACGTACGTGCAGGCACACACACATACACTGGCATTCACGGATACACGCACGTGCGCGCGATCCATTGTGCGAAGTCGCGTGAGCGCCGCAAGTTAATTAAGAGCCTCTAATGAACCAGCCGCGCCGCAAACGACGGCGCTCGTACAACGCTCGCGTCTCGATCGATTAATTAAAAATCTTGCACGACATCGCCGTCGCGAGACGCCGCGGCGCGGGCACGGGGCCGGGGGGTGCGGAGGAGAGAGGGAAGAATTCTCTCTCTGTCTCTCTCTCTCCTTCTCCCTTGCGCCCTTCGTCGGCCATGAGCGTCGTCGAAAATGCGACGGCGGCGTCGCTCCTGATATTTGCACGGCCTTCGTATCTTCGAGACCTCATCAGTAAACAGAAACGCTCATATCCTTGGGAAAACAATAATTACAAAGACAAAATCTTCGAGAGAATGAGATACAGGAATAAGCCGCGCGTAAAGGCAAGAATAATCGCTAAGACGAGCTCCACGAGCCAACTATTAATGTAATACGCGCGATATTTCGCAATATCTACCTTAACACACGGTAGCTCCTGCGATACCTTAACCCACCAGAGTTATTCGCCACGACGTTTTTTCGTTCCGGAAGGTCCATTCGGTCCGGCAGAGGTGGCTCCCAAGCTGAAAAGATTAACTTTTATAATACTAATTAATTTTTTTATCAAACTGCCCCTCTCGTTTTTTTTTTTTTTTTTTCTAAACCTACATGTACCGTCGTCAGGTAATTATATTATTCGCAGTAATCGATGATGGCGAGGGGGTTCTCACCGCTTAATCCTATCCCTCTCGCCGATTCTAATCCGGGGCAGCGGTTTCGGTTTATATTTTCCCTTTCTTATTCGCGCGCGCAAAATCACGTTCTCGCGCACGAACCCGCGATATTGATACGCAAAAGGATGACGCGGGGAGATGTAATATATACCGTACGCGATCGGGTGGCTCGTCGCGTCATTTGGAAATTTGACGACGCGAGCAAACGAGGACAATTAAAATTTGAGCGCGTCGCCGGCGGCTACGGTGTTCGGTGATCGTTTAGGATATTGTAAACTGCTAGAGAGCGCGAGCGCGGGGGTGGCGATAGCAGGTAGAGCGAGGCGGGAGGGTGTGCTGCGCCGTGCTGTGCGACGATAGAGGGTGTGCTGTCGCTGGATGGAGTTAAGCCGAGCCAAATGAAGTAAATAATCTGAATACCGCCCGTGCTAATTAGTTATATAAAGGGCCTCCTCGCAAGCTCGTGGCTAGGGAAGCTTATGCCGTTAATTAACATACCGAGCAAGAGTGCCAGGCGTGGCACTAGAGAGCCGGAACTTCACTCCGTGAGGGGGGAGGGGGCGCGGAGGAAGCTCGAGAAACATTATCGGGACAACTTTGTCACCGCTTTCCTGCCGAGATCAAGCACGGCAGGCAAGAACCGAGGGGAATTTTGCATTTTGCGCCTGTGTTCTACCCCCGTGGGGAACGCCGCCGTGAGTACCCTTCGCGGGAAGGATCGTGGATCGCGACGAGCGTTCTTCCCATTCTAATTTCTGCATACTCTCATTGAGCTTGCAAAGCAGCCCGTATGTTTAAAAGGAAGGAAACGCGGGGAGGGAAAATCTCACGCGTTTGAGCAAAGTCGGATCTCCAAGAGCGATTCGAATTAACGTGCGCGGGAGAAAACGAATGGATTTATAAGTAGGGAAAGAACGGTAAGATGACGATGTGAGTGAAATAATGAATTGTTAATTTTTCAAAGTTAATAACAAATGATGCTTAACTCACTAGAGATTTTAGATAATAATAAATAATCTCTTGTAGTTTGATTTTTATCTGTTCACAAAAGTGGATAACATAGAAAAAAATTAGTATCAAATCAACATTTTATTGTTTCATTTATAAGCAAGATCAAATCTTGAAAGAATTTATAATCTTGACAGAATTTGCTAACATGAAGAAATTTTGTTTCTTTATGTGAGCAAATTGTGTCTTTCTGTTTAAGATTATCAAATTCTTTCAAGAAGATTTTATATTCTTGCTTACATATGTATGAAATAATGAATTTTTAATTAGATACTAATTTTTTTCTGTGTAAAATACAAAATGTATTTTAGATGCATCTGCATACAATTTTTTGGTATTTGTTTATAAGGAATAATTTAATTATAAATATGCTTATTTTCTTTATAAAACTACAATATTGAAGTCTAATAAAGTTAACATTTTTTAATTTTTTTTCGTATTGTAACATTTATATTTAATAAATAAATAAACACTACAATTGTAGATAAGATGACGATCATGGTGCATTTGTGTATTAATTTTTTCTCGGTAATAACAGCATTTTGATTTATTTTAATCACAATATATATCTCAACTTCATTAATTTCATTTTTGCAAATTACATAAATATTTTTTGTTCTATTTACATTTTCTTTTAACTGCGTTGTAAATTTTATTATTATTGTTCAAAATAATATAAGTTTATCGTATTATAATAAATTTTTTATTTATAAGAAGTACATTTTTAACTTTACTTGAATTTTCGTCATTTTATTCACTATTAACCCTTAAACACATAAGTGGGTCTGGGAGACCTTCCCGAAAAAACTTTATTTTTGTGCCATTTTTTTTTTGTTGAGCAATGAAGTTAGTCAATCATATCGATCGATAGGGGAGACTTCAAACTTTTTTTCCACCTAGCCCGAATCTTCTTTCTCATTCCGTCTTCACACAGCAAGCGATCGAATTTTAGGAGAATTTTCAGCAGTGTGTTTAAGGGTTAAAAATTATCTTATCCGAATATGAAGACAAGAAAACGAAAAATTGACATATACTATAAAAAAATTTAAATTTTAAAATATTCTAACAGCGTTTCGTTTTTACAGATGTTAAATAAGGCTTGTGAATCTGTGAAAAAAATACATCATTATTTTTACATTATCGGAGAAGTTAGAAAAAATCGACAAATATTAAAATCGCCATCTTACCTCTTTTCCCTCTACTATATAATTAGAGCTCTCGCGAATATATAGCTTAAATTAGGAACTTTTATGGTAGTCATACAATTTTATAAAGCTAACATGATGTTTCTTGAACTGAATATTTTATATATCGATAAATTATCAGATTAATGTTACAGATAATACAAATTACCTGTAACATTAGTTAATATATGTAATATAATTTCATTATAAATATTTAATACTATCTATCCAATATTATTTCTAATTATCCGATTATTAGACCCGGACATGGAATCTCGTGTATAGCTTTCCAGCAATCTGCTGAATAATTCTAAAAGTCCCATAAATATGTGCGACGATCTTCAAACGCGTTTTTCCAGAGAGGCGCTGGTACACTATTCAGGATATATCTCGTAAAATGCGATTTATGCGACGTTCCAGACTGCAAGACGAGCGTACGCTCGTTCGTGCCTTTTTTCTTCCGCCGCGGACAATTCGCAATGGCACCTAGGAGTAGTATTTATGAATTTTTTAACGTTCGCGTTACGCGACAGCTCTCCAGCACCAGACGTTGTTTTTCCTCCTCTCTCGCCCGCCCACCTGCAAATCTGCTTAAAGCTGCCACGGCCACCCTTTATCCGAAATGTAAGGCTGTAAATTTCGACGTTTCGCTTGTTTGAGCAACGGATTTTTTTCTGGCCGCGCTTCACGCTCGTGCTGTCGCGCCGGAAATGAACGGCGCTTTTTTACGACGGCTTTTAAACGATTATCGCCTCTAATCTTCTAGTCCGAAACGTTGTGACATTTCTAAAAATTGGAATCATCGCCAATGGTTTTAGTATCGTGACTCGCGCCGAGAGATCGTGTTGCGGCACGAAAAGTTACCTTCTAATTCGCTCCAATTTCGTCCGGAAAGGAAAATCGAGATACGATCTTAATTCGTAATAGTATTATAAACGTCAATTACAAAAATGTAAAACGTCTATATCGCTTTTTAAGAAGATAACTTGTTTGCATTGTAGCGTTATATTATAAGTTATAAAACAGCTCGATGGCGATCATTTGTAAAAATTTGAACTAAATTATATACTGATCGAAAGAATATTTTAAAATTTAATTTAACACAAAGAATGATTACTCGGTGGGTTTTAATAGTCTATTTACTTGCAATTAAATTAAAAATTTCTTAATTGAAATATTTATGTAAATAAATTGAAGAAATAATTTTTTAATTATGTATCTTTTTCTTGCAGATTTAGAAAATATTTAATTAAATTATTTTTATATTCAAGACATTTAGATTTTTTAATCTAAGAAAACAATTTAATTTATTTTGATATTATTAGCTTATTTGTAAAATCATTATTTAAATGTAAAAAATGTAATAATAAAATTATACAGAAGGAGGAAGAGGATGGTGGAATACCATTTTGTTTTTTAAAAATAATTCAGCAAATATTAATGCAACACAATTCTTACCAACATCAGTTCGTTAACTGTAGAGTTCTATCAGTCATCCTATAGATAGAAATTCATCGGATATGTAGAATGAACGTAATTTGCAATTTATTGAAGAGGGAAGAAAGAATATATTTGTGAGATAGCAGCCGATCGTAGAATACTAACAATTAATGTCATAGAAAGTACTTTTAATTATAAAAAATCAGAAATTAATGATCATTCGTAAATCTTACGCACTAAAAAGTGTTACAAAACAAAGTTTTATAAATATTTTATAAAATATATTTTATTTGAAAAAAAATTTTTTTAATAATTTTTTTGGTTTAATAAATAACTTTTTAAAGTAATAATTTCTTTGTTGCTAATAAGCATTATGCAACGTTTACAATAAAGTTGTAAAGTCTCAAAAGCCTTTTTATGTTTGTAAATGGCTTATGACTATCTCACGATCCTTTTAACTATATGATATAATTTTGTATGCCGAATTCGTACACACATTAAATTCAATTACAATTATTTGAAAGCCACATTTATGGCCTTCAAGCTAGACTAAATTAAAAAATTACTATCTAACATGCTTTTCTAAATTACGTACAAAGTTTACACCTGTAAAAATCGCTGCTACCTGCAAACTGAAATTTAGCTTTTATAAAAACGCAATGAATGAACATACTAATGACTAGAAACCATTGTACAATGTCTAAATAGACTGTAACGAAGTATATTTTAATGGTTGCTCTTAGAATTCAACGCGAATTATACGAGATATCATGGTATCTCATCATCCCACATGTATCTCACGACTTCGGTCTTTCCTCTACTTAACATGTCTATTTACTTAAAAGTAAACATTTTTACTTCAACAGAACAAATGCTTGTATCGAAATTTATATGGTTTTAAGAAAACGTACTATTTTCATAAAAAGATTTTTTTCTCTCAGTGTAATATTCAATTTGTTTCGACCATTTTTTTAAATTATATTTTTACATATTATGCAAATATTTAATCGAAATTAAAAAATGTAGTTATTAAAATTTTTAAAAATTAAATAATTTTTACTTTACATAATTATTTTATTTCTCATTGATTTATTCACACTAAATCAATTGAGTTTAATAAGCTATAAAGTTTACTATAGTGATCTTATGCCATTAAGAAATTTCGTGATCGCATCGAATTCTTGCATTCGCGAACCTACAATTCTTTGGCATGTTAAGAAACAGCTCGAAAAATTTTGGAAGAGATTTCAGAGCTTTTTTTTTCCAGATATTAAGTCTGTCTATTGAATAACTGCGCTAATCGAAGGTTTAACGGACATTAACTGTCTCGAGGGAGATCGATGGAATCACCGGGGTTGAATGAAACCTGTAAATGCAATTTTTTTATTCAGCGACGTCCGTTAGCGCTAACGATTGTTAAATCACTTCTACTTTTAACGAACCATTAAAAATTGGCGGATCGTCAATTTTGCATTCGTTAACGAGAATTTCGGGAAGGTCGGTGAAATAGCCATTAGTAACAAAAGTCTACATACGCCTCACGAAGATATAAAAAAAAGCGTCAATAAAAATCAAAAAATTTTTTCGAGACTTCACGACTTCACGTCGTTATTTCGCGCGCACATGAATCGTTATCTAACAAATATTTTGAGAATTAAATCTTAAATCACGTTCGACAGTTAGTACGCGTAGCGTGCTCGTCGAAAGCGATTCTTCCGCGCGGCAAGTAGTACAGGTCAATCTCGCCGCTTACGGCCGGCCGGTGTGTGTGCACGAGTCGCGAGCCGCGCTGCTTCTGCCGCCTT
>QKQZ01037365.1:0-37991 GCA_003595255.1 Solenopsis fugax
GTCCCCGGCTGCATGTGCGTGCCCACCACGAGGACCGGATTGCCGCGACGGGCCCACCGCCGGGCCAGAACGGCCGCTCGGCGCAGGACTTGGATAATATCGCGATAATGAGGGAAATTAATTATCGCACTTAACGTGATGCATCGTTCGCTTAAACGGCACGCTAGCGACAGCTCGCGAGCATGTGCCCCGTGTATGTATTCGCGTTGTATAATTGGAATATAATCTCCAAGTGCTGAAAATTAAGGAGATTATATAGAAACTGCTTGCTGAGAAATTATTGCAACGATTAACTTGCTGCTACAAAGTAGGAAAGGCTGAAGTATTAAGAATTGAGAAGAGAATCGGTAGGAATCCGGTTCAAACTTAAAAGGATAAACATAAAATCAAAATGGAATGATGATACACGTGAATTTTTATACATAAGATTGAGCATGTTCAATTATATAACGTAACTTCAAACGTAATTAAAGAATTGTTTTTTTTATATTTGCAAGTACAAAATTACAGAATTAATATAGCATTTCATAAATTTAGAATAAAAGATAATTTTGTTTTTGTAAAATATACGATTGTTAAACAATTTAAGAATTTTAATTATCAGAAAATTTAAAGATTTTTTCAATAATTTTAATCGTACTTAAATTATTCCTTTAACATATATTTATTTGTATACATGATATGTGCACTCATTATTTTCGTATGAATAATTTAAAACCGATTGTTTATTTCTTTAATTTGTGTGAAAATAATTCATTACGCGAGATTCCATCGAACTAATAATAACGTATGTGATTCAAATGAATATGTTTAAAGATGTTTTGGCTATACAATACAAGCTAAAAATTATCGAAATTTAAAAATTGAAGACTTCTCTAAGTTTATTTATTTTTTTCATAATTAACAACAAAAAATTTTGGTCGCAAATGCCAGAATTTTAGTCCTGAAACTAGTTGCAAAGAAGAAAACAACGAAAAATTTGATTTAAATGATTTTTGCAGCGAAAATTACTATATTTTGTTATAGTTTTAAATAAATAACTTTTTAATGAGTAAGTGGATTTAAATGAATTTTTATACGAATTTATTAGAATTTTATTAATATGTGTAAAAATTTTGATTTAATTGGTAATGCTACTTCCCCATCAAATTTATAAATAAATACTACAAAATGCGATTTTTCATAAGAGAGAATCAAGAGTAAATAAAAAATTAAATAACTTTTAAACTAATAAATGAATTGTGCTCAAATTTTACACAGATACTCAAACGTAATAATAAAATATTCTGTGAAATTTTTATATTTTTGGTAATGTTTTGAGATATGACTTTACATATATCCTTAAATCTGCTTTTTCTCGGAATTTTTTCGTTTCTAAAATTTAAATAAATTTTAGAAACTTCTGAGTGGCAGGCAAACTAACGGTGAAAAAAGTATTTTTTATGTTTCTTTTCTTATTCTTCTTTTGGTAAACTAAAGTGGAATTTAAAATACTTTTCCGATGTGCTGTTTGCATAATATCCGCACGATTATTTTTCCATCGCCGATAAAAATCTAGCGTGATGGATATCCATTATACTTTATCTGAAAACAATTATTACATCATCGCCATAGAAATTATATAGGATGTAATAATACTTGATGTGTGCATTATATGCTTGGATACGTTCTCTCAGAATGCACTTCGGCGATGAATCAAAGTCGGACGTGTAGAAACGCATTTCCACACGAAGACAAGATATGTGATTACATCCAATTAAAAAACTTTTAGGAATTTTTAAACGAGCTGTTTTGAGATCTGGTCTGTCGTTGATCACGAAGAGGATGATCGGGACGCATGGATTATTTTCATGTTTACATTGCTTCGCGTATCGTCTTTTTGGTAACTTTAATAGCACTTAAAATACTCCGTACCAAATATATTATTTGCATAATGCGCCCATAATTATTTTTCCATCGATAATAATTCGGGGATGGATATTCGTCATCGCTTTGAAAATAATTATTACATTACCGTCGTCGGTCGAGATTGCGCGGGACGTAATAATACCTGATGCGCGTTATCCGCGCGGGCACGTTTTAATCCGCTCGCGTATACCTCTTCGGCGGCGAAATAAAGTCAAACACGTAAAGACACATTTCCGCGCGCCGGCACGCCGGGAGTGACGGACATTTTAATTACGCGATTCCTCCAGGCAAACGTAGCGGTGCATTAATCATACGGATTCCGTGGAGGAACAGTTTGTTACGGCGGGCTAACAACGAAGATAAAGGCGGCGACGAGGGGGTTGGACGATAGGGTGACAGGAGGATGGCAGATTACGTGAAAGACTTTCATAATATTCGGCGTTTAAAATTCTCGCATAATATCCGACCGTGCGCGGCAGCGCGACAGCGGGAAAAAGTAGAAAAAAGAAGGGTAAGACTAAGGAGAAGAAGAGCAAGAAGAATAGCAAGAAGAAAGAAGGAGAAGTCAGGGCAGAGGCATGCGTCGCCCTGGGCGTCTTGGGATAGGACTCTGCTTCTTGTTTGTTTTAGCGCCTGCTTCAATGTGCATACTTCGCGCGTGTATGCGTGCGTACGTATATGCGCGCGTACGAACTTTACCGTATAGTCGTTTCACTTAACGCGTAGACGAGGGCTCAAGTATCGTGTCCATTAATCTTCCGTTTACGATTCTCCTAAGACTCATGACGACATTAACCTCGTTCATAGAACGTTTCGTAAGAATTCTTTGGAAATCATTCGAGAAAGGAGGTGCCTTTCCAGTAGCAAAGTCATATATAACCATTTTATGCAATATATGTATATGTATATATTGCAAAACTTTCAGTCAATTTTTTACATTTCCTCATTAGATGAGGATAATATATAAATTTGATCCACCCTCTAAATCGGAATCAGTGTATTATTTACTGAAAGATAGTGAACAGCCTTATTTCAGTGCTATACTTATAGCATCAGTACATCAATCAGTGATATATGCACTGTCTTTCAGTGATAATACACTAATTCCAGTCAGTGAGATCAATGATAATACACTAATTCCGATTAGTGAGAGTACCCCTCTCTTAAACGGAATCACTAAAAGACAGTGACTAATCACTGATTGATCACAGTTATAAATATAGCACTGTAAATCAGTAAAATTTCACTGATTCAAATTTAGAGAGCACTCTCTAAATCGGATTCAGTATTGTTCACTGAAAGACAGTGAATAGACATGAACTGATTCCAGTGGTATACTTATAATTATATCAATCAGTGATATGTGCACTGTTTTTCAGTAACAATACACTGATTTCGGTCAATGTATTATTACTGAGTATTTCCTTTTTAATCAGAATCACTGAAAAACAGTGAATAGTCACTGATGATCACAGTTATAAGTATAGCACTGCAAATCAATAAGATTTCATTGATTCAGATTTAGAGAGCATATTTATAACAAAATTCACTTTAAATTTGGCAACGAAAGATATTTTTCAACTCTTTAATTTCAAAATTTAATTAATCATTACGGTCAAAAATTTAATTCTTTTAATTGTTAAATCACACAAAATTACGTATGTGTGTGTTTGCAGATTAGAATTAAAATTATTTAAATTTTATAAACGAAGCACAAAAAATAAAAAAATACAAACTTTTTATTCATCAGTTTCATGTCGCCATCATATTTCAATTTACATTTAATCGCTGAACTTTAATTTAGAAAGATACAATTATTTAAAAGTAAAACTAGCAAGTTTAGGACGAAAAAAAAAGCAAACGTATCACATTCCTGCAAAAATTTCATGCTGTTTTCATTCGGGTTCATCAGTTTCTCGTTGTGGATTTCGTTCTCTTTTTTCTAGGAAAGCCAATCTCTTCGCATCGTTATTATTCAGCGAGTGCGAGGATTCGCACTTGCCGGTGCCCTCCAATTAGCAGTATAAAGCAACATAAGCGACGGAATTTCGTCGGATTAGAGTTTCAGTTTCTGCTCTTCCCTCCCGTAACGCGAAGTTCGGCCACTCGGCGGCGACGATTACGAAAACATGGCGCAAGTTTTATCTCTCCCACAAATTTGCTATCGCGGATACCGGGGCTGTCCGTATCGGCCATAACGACAGCGCAGTCCTGTCCATTGAATACAAATAAGATGTTCGCACCGGGGAGAGGTCGATGATGAAAGTTAATAAAACTAGTAGATATCCCTCTTTTATTTCATCATCGGGACCATTTGCATAGTGAGAAGAAGTGTTCCTTATCGGAGCTTGCTCGAAAAGTTCTCATCACGTGTTTTAGTATATCCAGTCAAATTCAAATTCGGTACACTGCACAAATCAGTTAGGAAGACCACGTGAAAACCTCTCCAAATTAATCTTTTTCTACTTCTTAAAACTTAAAAAAAAAGGGGAAAGTTAAACCGAATTTAAAATTAAGCTACATTAGTGCAAACGGGCCTTAAACATTCGTCATAACTTTTGATCATAACCTAAAGTAGAGCATATGACTTCATTAACCGACCTCGGATTGATTAAAACTTAGTGCAGTCGAAAACGCTTTATTATATTTTTTTACGCGCGCAGCTCTGAACGACCGCGTTCACGAGGAACAAACAAGCTCGGCAATCTGTCCGGTGTCTGGATAATTAGTAAGTGTTAACCGCAAGTGAAAGGAACTGGCATAAAACGGAGTGGTATGTAAATTAACTGGACAGTACATTCTTTCTTTCTCTTTCTCTTAGCAACAGCTCCCCGATTAATCGGACCGCCGGCCGTTCCCGGCTAATTGATATAAACATTTACGCCCGCGAAGTTCCAACACAGTCTGGCTTCTCCTCTCCCCCATAGCTAATTGACAAACGTTAATTACACGTTCGCAGAAAGCCGTAGGGCCGCGGCTTCGTCAAAATCGAGTTTCTGAATGAGCATGGTCGCTCCGCGAATCTGGCGCGTCAGATAATTAAGATCCCGTAGTTCCGGAGTCCGAATTCCGATCCAGGCGAATTCCGCTCCCATATTTATCTAATTAGCCGTTTGGCTAACGAGCTTCTCCAGAGAGAGAGAGAGAGAGAGAGAGAGAGAGAGAGAGAATCAAGTTTCAATTAGTCCTGCTTCTGAATTAAATTATTATAAGACTTTCCATCATGATATTCAATACAACCAATTTCATCGATTTCATATCACCCGAATTTCGCAACTTGATGTCATTTTATATGTTTTATATGGTTCTTTTAATAATAGTTACTAATGCTAACAATTACAAATATATTGACATAATTTCAATGCTATCACTCTATGAGTACATAAAAAAATATAAGTAGTCAGTAATTAAGCGAATCGGTTAATCATAGTTGAAACGTATGCAGTAGCAAATAAGAAAAAAGTGTTTGATTGATTTTTTTTACTGTTTAGGTCTTTCTGCTCAAATTTTTCTATGTATTTCTATTTTTACGGTGTTTAATACACTGAGTGAAAAAATGTTTGCAGTTACACAATTTAACTATAATTTATAATCATTTTCGATTTTATTTGTAGTTATTTTAACCATGTAAATTAGCTATTATTTATTATTACTAGACAAATAATAAGCAAATGTTAAAAAAATAGTTATATTTACTATAATTGTGCTTTGTTATATAAAAATGTTTATTTTATTTTTATCATTAAAATATTTTGATATTTTATTATAGCAATATTGAAAATTATAATTTAGAATAAAATTTTTTCATAGTTGGTAGAATTATAAATGGAATTATAAAGGTTACTATTACTAATATTATATTATAACAGTAATTATAGAAATGGAGCTCCTAACTATAATTATTTTACTATGCAATTATAATCACAAATACCAAACATTTTTTTCTTAGTATACATTCTTTTTTTACAAGAAAAGGACCAAAAGTGGAAAACATTACAATCTTCTCCTCGTTAGACACAAAAATATAGTGAGAAAAAAATCTGATTTAAACATTAAATTATGTACGTTTTTTAATCATTGCAAATACTTATAATACTTTTCCAACTCAGACATATTAGCTTCATAATTAAGTTGCTTCCTCTCACAATTATTGACCGTATCTTCGATGCTTTATTCTTTCATGAGAAAAGATAATCGGGAAGCATATCACTACTGCATCTTATGCCGATCGTAATTTTGAGGGAACGTAAACGATACGTAAGTCTGCGAAATTTCGACAGATATTACCGCGGTACTTCAAGCTTAAGTAATGTTATTCAATATTCGCATTGAGGCTTTGTGTCATTAGTCCGTCGCGATCTGCCCGATTTGGCGCTTCTCTAGAAGGGCGCTTACAAACGATCGTGCGATATCCGGCGACCACTAGCCGCGTGTACATATTGCAGGTGCGATATTCCCCATCATTCCACGTTGACAGTACCATACGACCGAGGCAACTATAAGCGATTCCATTTATATGCGAATATACCCTGCTCAACCACTACGTTAGTTACATCTTATGCTCATTTAATACAATGGTATTGTCGATTCAGAACCATATTTCGAATTTATGCACGATGAATCAGTCTCTAAATTGATTTTTTCATGTTTTCTGGAAATTCGATCTAAGTTTAGAGCTGTTTAGGTCTGTTTATCATAAAAGAATGTAAATATAGCTACAGTATAACGATTTCTCTTCCGCGCATTTTTTTAATTTTTTTTTGTGTATTTATATTGAGTTTTAAAATACAGACAGAAATTGTATATAAGGTCATATAGAATCATTAAACTAGTACTTACAAACTTCACTTAAAGTGCCACTGTGATAGGATTTTTGTTGTCATGTCCTCGGGGGAGTTCCCTCGGAGCGTTCGGCCGGCGCGACGGATGGCGAACTACTTGGCAGGTAAAAAGGGATAAAAATCGTGAGCGATTCGTCCACAGCAAATCGGTGGATCGTCGTGTCATGTCCCTCCTGCGGTCGCCTCCGTTTCCCTTCCGTCCTCCGGGCGCATCCTCCCGATAAGGTTTTCCATTTCCCCCACCCCCGGCTCCCCAGGGGAAGCAACCCCCTCGCAGGATTGGCCCCGAGACTCTCGTCTTCCCCGATTCTGCCTTTGAATTATGGCTCACAGATATCCTGGGCCCTGGTGGTTATACCAAGCCGACGTTATGTACGTGTACATACACGTGTATATACGCGCATACACACGGTGTTTCATAAATATATGTCGGCAGATACGCTTTCCCTCGACGTTTCGAAATTTGCCTGCCCGTATCATGGATTCTTAAACGTTATTGATTGATAATGTATTTTTTTTTTTTTTTTTTTTTNTTTCGAAAGAAGGGAGATACGGTGTATTTTATATTGATACATGTGTCGTTTGAGTCTGTTAATTTACAAATAGGTATGAAAGAATAAAGATAAAATACGACGATGTAAAAGACACGAGAACCACGATGAAACGACGAACTTCAGAAGTTTCACTGAACGGATCTGCTATTTGCCAGCCACCTTGTACATCTGCGTACGCATACATGTACACGTGTACGTATACGTCTGTGTAGAATTCGTGTACATATTACGTAGGCGTGAGCCCTTGCACGTACACGAGACGGGAGCGTACGTGTGCACGAAGGACTCACGCCCGGCAAAGGAGCAGGACTTCTATCGGCGACCACGAATCCACTTCCGAGGGAAAACCAAGTTCCGGTGGGTGGTCGGGATTGGCCGCGTTTTATCATATTTTATTATACATGAGGGAACGTTTCTTCCCGCCGTGGCACCGCCGCCGACTCCTTAGCTCGCTCCTTCGCGTCAGACGCGGTGGATGGAGTTTGCGAATCTCTCTCGGGCGCGACGCCGCTCGATCAATTTCTTCTCCCATCCGACCGCCAACATGCGTTTCACTCCGAAATTCTGCACTGATCGACAGCGTTTTCTCTGACCGACGATTTCCTCGGTCCCTCTCGATAATCTCGATATTGTAGCGTACTTGCGAATGGACGAATTAGTGAGGGAATCAGAGCGGCGCGCCGGATAAGGAAAGGAAAGGGAGAACTCGGTTCGTACACAGCAAAAATATTTTGTGTCGAATTTATTACATTTTACATGTCCTAAATGATCCACTCAATTTTTTTTCTGTTAATTTAACACAAAATGAACAAGGGTCGGTAAAATAACTGATGCAACTTATTTAAAATAAGAAACAGGTCATAAGAAGTTATTCAAAATAAATACTAAATAACTATTTTATTTTATTTTATTTTAAATACATATGTTAAATAATGTTATTTTAAATACGGCATCTGAAGATGAATGTGTTAGAAAATAATACAAGTATTATATAAAAAATTAACACAAAGAAAATGTAATACTGATACAATATGGAAACGTTATATATGGAAGCATATTACTTCAATAGTGATCGTGACGTAGAGAATTGTGCTCTCTGTGCCAAAGATTCAGGTTCAAATCCCAGAACATATCAGATTTTTTAATTGATCGCCATCTTTTTACGTACGCGCGGAAGGCAATAGGAAACCACCGAGAGTACCTTTCTCAAGATTACTCTACATATATTTTCCGAAGATTACGCTAAGGAAACTTGAGACTATCAGGCCCTAAGGCTGCATTCAGATATAAAAAAACTACAGTCGCATAAGTTTAAGAATTTGGGGCTATGTCAAATCTAGAAAAAGAACTTGAGGACTGCATTAAGCCTACGGACTTCTGGGAGCTTAAGCTCTCTGTATTAAGCCTAAGGAAAAAGAAGTCTTAACAGGAGTCACAGAAAAACTCTTTAGCTCTAGATGACGACTAGGAACTGATATAATTCTGCCTGTTTCTATTACTAGTTGTACTATTATATTCCTTCAATAAAATTAACATTTGTGTGTGTATGTGTGTGCATTGTTAAATCTGTAGTGTCAAATTTTACTCAAATTGAGTTATTTTCAACCGTTTCTAGAAGTCGCCACTGCGCCTACTAAATATGTCGTTAATTTAACTAAAACGATAGAGTTAAATAATTTAACTAAAAATGTGTGTTGAATTTGACTAAAATTAAGTTCATTTTTGATCATGTAATATGTTAATGTTAACTTTTGGTTTAGTAGAAAATGATTCAATATAGGTTGTTTTTTTAAACACATGTTTTGTGTTAAAATAGTAAATTTTGACACATACGTAGTTAAGAATAACTAAATACTATTTAACTCAAGAAATTGGTTCAAATTTAACCCGTTAACATTTAACAGTGTGTGTAACATGTCGGCATATTTTATTCATTTATCTTAGAAAATTAACATTTCAAAACTACATTATGTTACTTTTTATTTACCATTAAATTGTGTTATTTTAACTAAGAAGTATTGAATACCACTTTAACACAAAATATTCAAATAACTCAATCACATCATATTAAATTAATAATAGGGTATGTTAAAAATTCAATGCAATTTTAAAAATTTTAACAAGCCAATTTTAACAAAAAAAAATGTTTTTTTTTTGTTATGTATAACGTAGCGAAAAATACTTCAACGATTTCGATAGCTTAATTTCAGTAGCTGTAATGACGATGCACGCGTCAGAGTCTCTCGAATGACAGATTTGTAACATCAAATGTAAATAGTAAAAGATATATGTATAATATTTATTCTGATATCGTGTCTATAGTCACTTTAAAAATTTATTTGTTAGATTAATTAGGGGCGTCTGATTTCATAATCGTGATAGTTTTGACCAAATTTCAAACATGAAATCAGATTAAAGACCTGACGATCTGCATGGAATTGGTAATATTATGAAGCTTATTAGAGTGACAGAATATAACTGCATCACATTATCCCGACATCGCATAGACATAAGCGTGGATTCGAGAGTCATTTTCTGTCGATTGGTTATTTCACCGGTGCTTCAGTCACCTATTCCAGTGAAGCAAGTAGTAAAATCAGTAACTGAAATGGAAACTATTCGAAGAACGGGAATAGTTCGCTTGGACTAAATTACGTGAGAATTTGCGCTCTCCGATCGACGATTCGGACGATCGCTTTTTGCGCGTCGCATACCGATGCGGTGCTCGCGCGCAGGTTAAACTCACTCGCGCGTTACGACGATTATGTTTTCACCATGGCATAATTAGCGCCGAGAGAGTAGCACACCACTGTGCTCGAGGTACATTAAATATTGGCTCAAATACAAGCGCACAGGGAATTCGATTCTCTCGTTTGGAATATCGGCGAGGGAATTCGTGATACGCTCGCCAATCATAATCGGAATTGAAGCTTCGCATTAATTATTATCGACTGTACCCGAATATCTTAGTTTAATGGAGCTTCCAGCGACGTATCCGACTGGAACGGCGCGGTGAAAAGGTGGAATCGCAACGAGTATAATAAAATTAAACGAGTGGATAAAAACGAAGTAAGTTATTAGCGGAGAGAAATGTAAACGAATTGTTTGCGGAAAAAAATATTTTTAATTCTTTTAAACCTCGTTCACTCTTTAATAGATATATTTCTTTTTCAGGATACATGATTGTAATATCCGAATTTTGTATTACATTCTAGTTGGATATAACATTAGTTTAAGGTATTTCATATAAATTTTTGAGTGCTAAAAATGATGCCGCAATCAAATTTCACCGGCACGTGAGATTTCCAAAATATTTGAGGTTTAATGTGTAAAAAATAGCTTTTTTGCAATATTTGAGATTTTTTTGTAGAAAAGGTTAACGATATCTGGAAATTCTGATTAAATATCATGAATGCATTGTTTATTCCCTAAATGCAATTTTTTTATTTCTACATCTTATTTTTTAGCTATGCTATAAAAGACTAAAGCTGGGAACTATTTCGGAGGTAGCATCGCACGATCGGCGACTCAGTCGTCAAACTCAGTGGGAAGGCAATAATTTTATCATTATTTGTCTTCCTTTAGATCATATAACTTTTGTCTGAAACATTTTTTTCGAAAATTCATTTGTTTCGAAAAATTTGAAATGGGTAATTAAAATAAGATACTGTATATATAAATATATATTTAATAGAATCTATCAAGATAAATTACATTGTGTATCAGTAAACTAAAATTACGAATATTATAAGTACATATGACTTCATCATCATAAGCAGAATATTTGCTATCTCAGCAAAACTCTAGCTGCACTTAAATCCTTCGTATCACGATTAAAAAGTAAGATACCGCAATATAAAATTTTATTTCATAGGGAATGATCAATACATTCATGACTTCTGATCAGAATTTCAAAACAACGTTGACCATTTTTACAAAAAAAATTCAAATCCTATCTGAAAAAGTGCATTGCATCGATACTCGAATCTTCGAAGTTTATTGTTATCGCTTTTCCGATGTGTTGATTGGTTCTCATTCAGCGCTTACTTCGTGAACGGCTGTTATCGCGGAGATCACGTATTTTAACTATGTGTATTGAAGGGCGTATTTATCCTATACTTAATACGTATTAAGCAAAAATTCGACCATTGCAAATTTTGAAAGTACAAAACTTGGCGTTGCTAGACGT
Source organism: Solenopsis fugax (assembly GCA_003595255.1). NCBI lineage: Eukaryota > Metazoa > Arthropoda > Insecta > Hymenoptera > Formicidae > Solenopsis > Solenopsis fugax. Next base: position 11,493 of record QKQZ01037365.1, read on the forward strand.
CTAAGTACAAGATAAATGTAAATTTATCCTATGTTTAATACGTATTAAATTAAAATTCGAACATTGCAAAAATTTGAGCATTGCTTTAAATTCGACCATTGTAACACCAAGTTATTTTACTTAAAAAATTTGTTCGAATTTTTGCAAAACTCCAATTTTTGTTATTTTATACTGAAATTTACTAAATACTATAATTTTATAAAGAAAATGCGATTAGAATTGCCAGTGATAAAAATTTTTATGAAGAAAAAGATTTGTGTTTAAATTGAAAAAATTTATTGGTTTGTTAACAAAATAAGGCTGAAAGATGTATTTAAATAAACAACAAAGTATCGATTCTGCTCACTATCTTTATTTGTTTTTCTTCTAACTGGCCGTTGGATTTCTGATTCTCATCGAATCACAGTACCACATCTGTTTTTACTGAAGTCAGAAAATGTATAAAAGATGTTAAAATTGTGGAAGAATAATATTGTAGCGGTCCGAGCACCAGCCAACACAATATACGCCGCGAGGCCCCCCTCTACAGCGCGCCGAGTGATTTCGGCGCCGCCGCTAGGTGGCCGTGCAACTTGTAATTAAAGTGTAAGCACAAGTGCTATAAGTAGACGCATCTGAGGAATTTAAGATAACGAATGAAAGTTGCTCCTGTAAAGGTAAAAGCAAACAAGCATGTCATTCATCTTCACAAAATCCGTGATATTCGGCGAAGATGAATGATGTTGACTTTAATTACGAGTTACACGGCCACCTAGCGGCGGCGTCGGAATCACTCGGCGCGCCGTAGCGTGTATTGAGGAGTTTACAGTGTAATATTAAATTTGTAATTTGTATAAAATTATGTAATATCAAAAGTCTTGTAGCGCGCGCCTGTTTTGTCTAGTATCACAAAAAAGCCATTTTTTGCATATCAAACCTCATTTATTTCTCAATTATTTCTGAAACCTGATGTGCTGATGAAAATTGGCTTACGCCATCGTTTTCAGCATCCACAAATCTATAAGAAACACTTTGTTTGATTCAAAATAATTACAAAAAGTATTTTTTTCCAAACTAGTGTAATGTCTAGCTCTTAAATGCTTTATGATTTTATGATTCATAATTTTTTAAAATTATTCTAAAAACACTTAGGATGAAGTAAATATCATACTGCGCATCACGGGCAGTTAATTTTATATTCTCTGGCAACCGTATGTGCTCGTTTCTTACACGAACTCGTTTTATACTATCGTATATTCCTGTCTCTTGCAGGAGGATATACATTTATTTTGTTTTCTAAAATCTTCTATGTCCATAGAAAACAGTGACGCATATCACATAGCAATTTGGCTTCTTGTCAAATAGAGTAATATTTTTATCAATTAACGCAATATAAGGAAATAAAAAGAGAGAGAGAGAGAGAGAGCGAGCAACCTCCGAAAATCCCTGGTCAAAAGACGAGAAAAAAAGACTCGTGAGAGATTTACTTCTACGAGGGGCAAAACGTGAATGCGGACGCGCGTGTGCCGCGCGTTGAGCCGCGCGGGTGCACATTATAAGCTTCGTAAGTCTCGCTACGCGATGACTGCAGAGCGGCGGATAACGCGAATCACCGCAAAGGGCTAAGCCGGGCAGCCTCGATAAATCACCGCGCGCCAGTTCTCATAGTCCTGTCAACGAAAGAGGCACCCGCGGGATGCGGTCTTAGGGTCCCTCCATTGCCTCAGCTTAACGGCGCAGTTCCTCGCCGTTCTTCCTCCGGCTTCTCGGCTTCTCCTTTTCTTCTCTCCGTCTCTCTCTCCCGCCTCCTTCTCTTCGCCTGCCTCGCGCGCCGTGGTGCCATCGGTGCGCGCTCTCCTCTCTGTATTTGGCGTTGGCTTTGCCGTGGCTATAAGGGGCCGTAGGGAAGAAGACAGAAGGGCACCGCGGCAAGGAGTTGTCGACACTGAAGAAATAATGACGGCCGTCCCGCGAGGAGAAGCCGGACGGAGGAGAAAGAGAGAGAGAGAGAGAGAAAGAGAGGAAAGCCTCGCGCTCTTACGTCTCCCAGACTGCGACGCGACGCGACGTCCTCGCCAAAATAAGACTGCCCGGGAGACTCGGTTCATTCTATCCGTCGCTGTCTACGGCCCTCTGCACCGAAAAGGATGAATGTTCCCTCCTCCAGACCTCCAGTTTGTTTTATGAACAGGACGCACCACTGATGCTGCAAAAGCGGATGCACTGCGACGCGTACGTAATCGCACCCTTCTCCTCCTTCTCATCCTGCTCCCCCTCAGCAGCTCGTGTGCGCGCTTTGTGAATTCCGGAAATTCTCGCGGCAGACGATTTCTCGTAGCCGCGCGAAAAGATTTTTCGCGAGACAAGCGGATAAAGCACGTACGAGAGTGCTGCTGTCCTCGTGGATAAATGTCTCGTTTTATCGTACACGAGGACTGTGTCATGGTCTATTATCCCAGTTGTTATTCGATACACGTGTCTTTATTTAACGCGTGATTCACGAGTCATGAAATATTTTATGTATGATATTCTTCCGCGATTAATTTCAACGAATGAAACGCAATTCCGTTTTATATGATTGATTCTCAGGATATCTGTGCGTATAGATTTTCTAGCGAATTTGAAAATTATTTTGCAAAAATTTTCATTATGAAAGATAAAAAGAGGAAATTGATTTCTAACAATAAAGTATTCTGTGCAACATCAATTTAATGCTGACCAAACAGTAAATTACAGAAATTAGATACCAGTGATTGCCAATTAATCTTGAATTGACAATAATTTAACTACAACAATAAATTAACTATGAATATATTATTTCTCATCCATTTGTTTGATTGAAGGAAATATGAATTTTAAAACAGTTTATAGATTTCATATTTTTAAAAAGTATTAATCAATTTAAGCTCGATTTTATCGATGAGCTAATAAAGGGAATAATTAAAGAATTATTACATTCTAAGAGTTTTAATACAGTGCCAATATCGTGAACGTTTCGACTTCACTCAGTCTTCATTAGCACGAAAATCAATAGATTTCACAAAGAAATTTCAAATATTGAAAGTTGCTAATCTAATTCTAAAACAATATAATGATGAAGTTAATTGGTTCACAGTTTAACATGATAAAGTTTACAATTAAAATTTGTTAATGTCAAACATACATTATGAAATTCGCAAGGAAAATTTTTTTTGTGAATCTATTTTTCTGCGCAAGAATAAAGCGTGGTGACTGTAATCTGATGGGCTCATCAAATGGAGAACTTTAATCATGTCTTATTGTTCGAAATTGTTTTGTCAATATTAAAACAGATCAACTGAAGTAAAATTAAAAATATAGAAAATAAATATACAAATTTATAATAAATTATATAGGAGACAAATCTAAATTATTTTTAAAAATATATTTTCACTCTTCGTATTTCACTCTTTCAATATAAAATGTTACATGTGTTATAAAATTATTCCTATATTTTAAATTTCAGTAATAATTAACAGTTGATTTATTATAAGTAAAGAAAATTTAAAATTTCGACATGTATTTTTACTCTCTGCCAAGTTGCTGAAATTATTGATTTAATTTGGATTAATTCAACAGATCGGTGCCAAAAGGAAATAGATTTAAACTGATATAAAAAAAAGAAAAACTCTCTGTAAGATTAAAAGCTGAAAGATATAAATATTAAATTAAACTTTATATATATATATATATATGTGTGTATATTAAAAAGTTATGTAAAGTTATGTGTTCTATTTAACTTTAAATTACATTGTAATTCTACTGATGCGTGACGAGTGGTAGCATAATATTTGGATAATATATGGGAATGTTCGGTAACATCTGTGGACTCTGAGTAGTTTGTAGCGAAATAGAAGGGATGGAAAGGGTAGAAGAATTAGTGCGGCTAAACGAGACTACTACGGAACAGGTTAACCCCAGTTTTTTTTTTATGTCGCGACAACTAAGCCAGAACGATGCCCGCGAGGGTCGCCGGCGGGCCAACATTTACAGATGCGTGACCACGGCAGAGAAGTGCCTGAAAAGTATAACCCGTCTCTATCTTCTTAACAGGCCCGCGCCTGCGGTTCATTTTTCAAGTCATAAGTTTAGCGCAATTTTGCGTGTTTACGGCAGAAAGCTTCGCGTATTTCACGCGCGTGTCCCTAATCCATTAGAAGTACCTGCTTCAATTTTCGGTGAACGTAAATCTCGTACGCTGAAAAATGCTTGCAACTGTCCTTGACATGTCTTTTTCAAGATGATTTCGAAATGTTAAAACGCTAACGCATTTTATAACGATCTCAATAAAACTTTAAACGCGCGCTCCATCGAGCAAAATCGTCGACAACGAAGGTGGAGGGCGTATAAGGATCCTTGTTCTTTTGTTCAATGATTTTCTACTTCGACAAGCCGCTTTAGCAAGCATCTCGTTTGCGAACTTATTGTCTTTGTCGGTGTCATCATCGCGGTTAAGCGCGTAGCAGTTATCAAATCGTACCAGTAGGTTAAGGCGCGTCGCAGTTTAATTCCGCTTTCAGGATTGACGGAGCTGTGCGGGATGCACTCCCAGTAACGAGGCGGGGATATTGCGAAATACTTGTCGTCGGGATTGCACGAAATCTCGGGCGCGCATGTGAAATTGCGAGACTGCGCGGCGCGTTCTCGCAGTTTTGCTCGAAGAAATAATTTGCGCGCCGAGAGAGATGGAGATGTCGACCGTATTCAACGACGACGTCTTGCAATCCTCCACGACGTCAAGTATGCGTTAATTTTTCAACGCTCCGTAATTATCACGCTCGCGATCGTATACGGAAGAGAGATGCTCGCACTTGACAAATACTTGTAATTTAAACTAGACAGAGATCTGTTCTGTCTCAGTAATGTACTGCCATAGTGCCTATATGAGGTTTAAAGATGAAAATGTTTAATATTTGATTTGAATAGAAATCTTGGAACAAATGTACTTTAGTAGTTTAGTTTTAAACATGTTCTTCTGAATAGCATTTCAAAATGTTTAAAACGAAAATTAAAAATTAAAAATTGTTTTATAAAAAAAACCCCAATAGTTTGTTTAAAAAAAAACATGATTAACATGTTTTTAATTTTTAATGTTATTGTTTTAAAAATGTTTTTTTTAAACACTTAAAAATTTTTAGAAACAAAAATTTACGGTTTAAACATGTTTTAAACACATATAATATATAGAATGAATATATAATCTGTTAATTTATTTTTATTTTATGTGTAAAAATTTTTAAAATATATATTAAAGAGAAGTGCTTTAATTATATATTATTGAATCAATAATTACAAAAAGAACAGTTTTGCAGTTGTAATTTTTAAATTGAGTTTGAGTTTTAATAAAAATAAATTTATTTAATACAATTAAATATTCTGCATATTCTGATATAAAAGAATACTTAATTGCTAAAAAAATCTATATTTGAATATTAAAATCTAAATAATAATAAAACCAAAGATATAATTTTTATTTATGTCTTTATATACGTTTTGAATATTTTGTTATAAAACTTGCATTTTATAAATAAAACAATTATTTTTTTACGAGAAATAAACATTATAAATAAATATTATAAATTAAAAGCATACGAATATTATATCCCTAAAATCTATGTTGAATCTTTTCCTTTAAACACGTTTAAAACATGTTCAAAACAAGTGTTTATTTAAAACAGTGCAGTGTTCAAAACATGTTTTAAACATAACAACCCTGCACGTTGTTTGAGTCAAACGTGTCAGATTATATATTTCAATATTAATCTCAACTTTCTTTTTACTACGGTCATATAATAAATGATTTATTTCAGCAAGCATTAAATGAGGCAAAACGTTGATCATAAGTTTATGACATAAATTGAAGTAAATGTAACGAAGAGAATGTGAAAGTTGTAAAATCGAGTTTCGTGCACAGCATTCTCGTTATTGCCGGCTACTTCTGTAGACGATGCAGAGGAATTCGAAACCGTTCACGATTTCCCTGTGAAATTTCGGCGTGGACGCAAGACGCGATCGCGCCTCATCGACGATCTCGCGCGAATTAACGAGGACCCCAAATATTTCGGCAGACCGCGCGCGGAATTTACGATGCTGCGCCAGCCGCTACCGGGGAGATCACCGATTAAATTCGAACTGATGCAAGTTTAAACAACTCAGAATTTCGCTAGGATATTTTGGGCCTTGAAAATAGATTGCGAAACTATTTCTAGAGGAGATAGATTTTGGTCTTCACTTTCGTCTAAATTATCAGGCATTTTACCAAATTTGTCACCACTTTCATAATTACAAATCGATTAAACTTATTAATTTAATGAGTCTATAAATATGAATTTGCGAACAAAAAGTTAGATTCTCTAATTTAAATTCTGCAATTTTTAATGTAACACGTTTTGTTTTAAATACCCAAACTAATTAAAAATTACAAGAGGTAATATAATCTTGTCAATGTTGTTTATTTAATGCCCAACTATATTACGAATTTCAATGATAATAACAGTGTTAATTCTTTTATCCGACAGCGTCGGAGTATCGCTTGTTACTTCGTTACTTCGTACTGGTCTTGTCTTTAGGTCGCGCTTTCATTTTGCATATAGATAGACTCTAGCCGAAAATCTCTTATTAATGGTTTATCTTGTTGCAATGGGGAATAAATCTTAACGGAAGTAAGTGGGCGTTTCAGGCACGCGGCTAGTTTGCCCGTTGCTACCATCGCGGTTCACCGCGGTAGGACCACCCGCGAGTCGGACTTCTTCGTCTTCTTCTTCTTCCCCTCCCTTCTTCACCATCTCTCGGGCCGCTTCTACATCGTCGTCTTCTTCTTCTGCGTTGCCCGAGGTTCCTCTCGTAGTTAATGACTGAAGTCCGAAAGAAGCGACTCTCGCCTCGTTTCTTTTTTCATGCGGACGCGAAAATCGCTCGAATGGCGAAAATGGTGGGAGCGAAGAGTCCCGACTTTGAGAATGAGACTTCGTCCAAAATAAGATTCGCAGAAAAGACGTATTGTTCGAATTACCGAAGAGAAAGCTTTGCATCATTTCTTTACATAGAAAAGGTACTTAATTAGTTAAATCTATGCTGAAATACAATTCTAATGAGATAAAATCTAATAATTTATTATTATCTGCAATAATATGTTTATAAATGATTAAGAAATTCTTTGTGTATCTAAATATTCTTTTCCTCTCGCGATTTTATTTCCATGATTATCTTTGATCCTTTTTAACACTCCCGGAGCTCATTTGAAGGCGAACCATCGTCACCGTCATCGCAACTCGCGAAAGCCACCCTTGAATACGAGCTCTCTTTCTCGTCCACGTCTTCCTCTGCCCGCGTGGCTCCGGGGCTTATTCTTAATCAGCGATCGCGTACCCGAGAAAAATAAATCGTCGCATTATTCAACGGGCCGGTAATATGGATCGCGGGGTAAAAAAGCGGAGTAGGGTAGATGCACGGGACGGGCAATGGTGCGAGGGCGGCGCTAAACGTCCGCTTGTAGCCGGCGAGATAACTTTCTGTAATTCAACCGTACGGCGACGAATACTAATTCCCGCCATTAATCTCGAGAGGGTCCGAGCATCGCGTACGGACCTGTTCGATCCTGGCATCTATTCTCTCCGCCGCGCCGCCAGTAGAGAGGTACCCCTTTGAGAGTGCCGTGCCGAACGACACAGGATCGACAATTGCGATCGATGGGAATGGTTGAGATAAAACGAAACTGGTGCGACACGTCGATGCAGAAAACGTTTCCAGGGATAACACTGGCAATGGGTCTGCTCGCTTTAGTTACCTTTTCTAAACTTTGTTTCTCTCTTCATACTCTTTCTCTTCTCTTTTTCTTCCAACCTTTGAAAATATACCCCTATTTCTGCTTTATCTGCTTTAAATCTATTACAAATGCAGCAAAGAGTAATTTAAATTTACAGATATAAATGCCTCAAATCTCCTAATTTTAGAGTAATGCAGCGATATTAAATTATAAATATCTTATGAAGAGCGAAAATTATCCGAAAATTTATTAATATTTTCGCGAGTTATGTCTCTCAATTTCCGAGTAGAATGTTTCTCTACTGAAAAAATTATATTCTCAATTTAAGAATTTTCCTCTTATTTTTTTTTTAATAGTATTCTTCTAAAATAAATGTTGAGAAGAGAGATTTTTTTTAATTTTAAAGGGCTTCCAAAAGATAGATTAGTAACAGATATTTTTAATTTTTATGGCATATTGTACAGTAGTGAAGGTGTTGCTAAATACAATTCTTATTTTTCAGATTGATTTTCGCATACACCTTCACTGTGTCACATCTAAATGCGCGAATTTTAGATTTGACAGTTTGATTTGCCAACTTTAAACTCATTTCACTTAAAAACTATTGTAATCTTGACATTTTGATATTAGAATTTTCGTCTCAAAATAATCTCTTTAAGCGCTGTTATTGTCTTTATGAGACACTCTTTATAAATAGGATAGGAGATTTTTTTATAAGATTTACTCTAGAACTAATGTTTCACAAATATGGAAAGAAATGTAATAATTTTAATATGTTGAAACTTAATAATAATTTTAATATATTTTAATATAAACCTTATTATAATAATGCATAATTTTAACATGTTAAACCTTATTGGAACACACTGTTTTCCGCCGATTATGAAAATTAAAAGAAAACTAATAAAAATAATAAATACTAATCTTTAAAACATGCATATCTGCGAGACGATTAGTTCTTTGAGCTACTTTTCCTTAACATCTTATTCTTTATTTAAATGTTCGTTATAAAGAATGCATTCTTAGTTTCAAAGGATATTCTAGAGAAGAAGAATATATTTTAATTCATTAAGAATATGTGTTAAGAAGGCTTGCAAAGTATATAGTTGTCTTATTTCGAGAATACAATTTTTTGATATGTCTTTAAACCTTAAAACGAATGCATTAGAACAATTAGAACAATTGCATCATTCATTTTTTTCATCAAAAGATATGAGGGTTGTTTGATACATTTCGAGCCTAACAATAAAACATATTGATATTTTTTAGCAAAATCGATTTTGTTTTTCAATACAATCTTCTATTAACTGGATGCATTTAATCCATCATCTTTTTAGTTCCTTTATTAAACATTAAAATAGTCGATCTTGCAAAATACTCGTTTACAGCGTGATACAAGAAACAGTAAACAGTGAAGTCCACTGTTGTGACTGTTCCTTGATCTCAGGTGTGTAGTGATGGATCCGTGTTTCGTTAACAGTTCGAATCAACGCAAGTAGTCCTTTGTATGTAGTGCTTAAATCAGTCCAAATATTTCTTTGAAATGTTGTGTCGAATGCGTTTTTAATCCAATATCAGTACACGCGAAATTCATTGCAATCAGCTATTCACATAAAATCTTCATGTAATATTTTGAACACATGTTCAGAAAATATGCCTGCGGTATCTGCTATCTTTCTGACTTTCAGTCTCCGATCATTCAGTACGATTTGATACACTTTGTCGATCATTTCCTCAGGCATTACAGTTTTTGGGTGATCCGGACGCTTACCATCAACACACTTAAACTCGACAACCCAAACTTTAATCGTTTTAATCGTTGAAAACGAAGGAACAGAGTCGCCATAAACAGAATCCAACTCTGTTTTGATTTCTATTGGGGTTTTCCCTTTTAGATTCAAGTGTTTAATCACGGAACGATATTCGATTTTTCCATTCCATGTTGAAAGATATAAGGTTTATTCGCGTTGTATGTTCCAACATGCTCTTACTCATCTTTGTAGCAAATGTATTGAAGTCCATTGGAGGGAGTAGGAATAAGTTGGAGCATGCGACACGAATAAACCTACACTGACACGCGTACTACAATTGACTATCGAAACAAAATTAAATCTAATTGATGATATCATTCCATACAAATACATTAAAAAAATAAGTAAGTGCAATGAATGAACTGAGAAACATAAAACGCACCCATCAGCGAAAATAAAAAGACAAAAAGTAGTACTAGGTACACGAGAATGAAAGAATGAAAGAAAAACTAACTATCGAAGGATTTCAAAGCAAATCGTCAGTTTGGCGCACGAATTCTTCATTCTCTTGTTATTTTATCATCCCTTTGATCGTTTTTATACTTTCGCCTCGTTGGTGTACTTTTAATCCTTCTCTCAGCTCTTTTTTTATTGTATTATTCAATATGTCCTTACAATGCGTTCACTTCGTTGCATTGGTGCGTGGAAACGAATTTTGAACGTTTCCATCATCGAAGACGAACTAATCGGAAACTGTTAACTGATTAATAAATTGTCAGGAATTTCATTAAACGGTACGGACCGGTTTGAAAGCCCCGGTTGCGCAATATATTTGCGGACAGCGTAAACGAGGGATAGATGGAAAGGAGGTAGCGTTAAAGACCCTCCGAGAGTAACAAATTGCTTGATGAGCTTGCAGATGAGACGAGGTTCAAAGAGGAACATCCCGAAGGTGAGGATAAGTAGAGATGGTCCCAATGTGGTAGGATGTGGCAAAAGGAACGTAACGTAAGCCTTTGACCACCTCTGACCTTCTTTCCTATTCCCGTCTTCCATTCACTTTACCCCCATTCCTCTCGCGTTCCCCCTTTTGCTTTACTAAGAAATGCGATTTTGCTAGCACTAAGTTTTCAAATCTCGCAAATCCGAGAACTGAAGCGAGCGCGTAACTTTTAAACATCCAAATTTCTCTTTCATTTATTCTCAGCGAAGTGACCTAAACCGAGCTCTCTCTCGTAGAAATTAATTCTTACGATCGTAGATGAATATATTCCCATTGTAGAAGAATATTTATATGATATTGAAAATTTAATAAAACTTTAAATTAAATAATTAAAGTAGCAATAATTAACAAGTTAATATAATTTTAATCATTTAAAATTTTATCTAAATTAACTTTATTCAGTTATTTTATCGATTTAAATTTTATTCTTAAAGATATAAATTTTAGAGATATAGTATATTAATTCGTATTATAATCAACGTAAGAATCATATTTAAAATCTACATTACATTACGAAAAATATGTAAATATTCATCAGACGGAATTATCAACATGAAATTATTAACATTTATAAATTAGATATTTTCTAAGTTTCGTTTTCTTGCTCAAGTTTTTACGCACCTCGTTTATTACATAACTATTATTTCTCGCGATGGTACGTCAAGTCATTCGAATAGAAGAGAATATTAGTTGCGGAAGGTAACGCACACAAGGCGCACTTGACGCTACGTTACAAATTGTTATTAACGTATCTTTCGAAGTTGCCTAATGAGGTGATCAAACGTTTAACGGGAACTTCAAACGCGTATCTGCAGTAGCATTCGTTTCGCTCTTAAGAGGTGCACCCACGCAAAGGCCGTGAACGTCGTGTAATTTAAAGTTAAGAAAGACCTCGGGGCGATATCGTTGCGTCGGCTTGCCGTAAACGAATATTAACGCACCTATCACCTGTTTAACAGGAGGAATTAACATTACGCTCGCTTCCATAGTTCGGGTGGAAGGCTCTAAGAGGATTTGTTAAGCCGGATTACACGTTCCTATACAAGCAGTAACCTCTTTGCCTATCTCTTCCATCCTATAACGAGTAAGATTGTCTCTCTCTCTCTCTCTCTCTCTTTGAAATTCTTCATTATTAATTATTAATTCTAAAGCTGCAAGGCTGGAAAATGTATAGAAAATTGAATTGTGTCACATGAAGAGCGGTATATTTGTCGTACGAGAATATTTGGAGCGATTTAATACATGAGTATCCTTGATTTTTTACGCATCGATGAATACAATTAAAATTATTCGATATATTATCGACATTTAATTTAATTTCATATAGCGCGGCGCAAATTTCATGCTCATTCAATGAGAAAATAATGATTCGTTTTGCAGCTTGCATAAACCGTTGCCCACTTTATGCCATAAACAAGTATTAATCATATGAGTAAAGCTGAATTAAAAAGTCGTATAATTAAAACGATATTATCTACATAAAATGAGTTAAATCTTATTAATGTTATTTCAATCAGGATCAAATCCTATTTCGAAAGAATTTTTATGAAAATTGTTAATGAGAGAGATACATTTTTCATATATTATCTCAATAATCTTTAAACAGAATTCATATCAACCAAAGTACTTTCTCATGTAAATGCATTTAACTAAATTAAATATCACTCTGAAAAATTAATGGGATAATTGAGAATTAGAGAAATCCCATTGATGAAAGGAAATTTTTAATAATAAGTTTTAATAATAATTCTCAGAGTTTTAAATGTTTTATTGAAGTACTTTTTCATTAATGGTAATATCGTCAATTCCATGTATGATGCATATTAGTGGCAGAGCGCAATAGCAAAGGTATATATACAATTAGCAAATATGTAAATAAAATGAAACAGTAATTTTTATAAGTCTTGCAATCTTCGAATGGAATGTTTTACGGTAGTCTTTCAGATTAGTTCTTTCAGCATTTGAATGCATGATTAATATTTCATTTTTTTTTGGAGTCTCCATACATTTCTTCAAATAATGCAATTTTTATATTTATTATGTCCACTATTTGATTCAAATTGAAAACGAAATAAGTAATTGATCTTCGCCTCTATTTGTCGAAAATTAAACAGCAAAGAACTGAAATATTATGTATAAATTAATTTCAAAGTAATTTCGAATTATGACATCGTTTCTCCATTAGAACATCACTGATTAATTCAATGCTTGTTTTTCTGGGAGTCTTTTCAACGAATACTTAGCAATTTTTCCATTGCAAAACATGTACTTCCCGCGGGCGGAAGAATCCACGAACACGGCGACTGATGAATATATTTTGATGAAAATTCTCGCGTAAATCGGTGCACATCATCTCTATGAGCGTACCGATCGATCGGGCGCAATTCCGTATTGATATGCGATCGGGCACATACAAATCTGGCACACATACAGAGGCGCAATCGGGATGCAACCGTGCACGCAGCTAAATTGCGCGGAAGAGTGCACTTTTACACGATCGGGAAAATGATATTTACTTCCCCAGTAGTCGACTAAACACGCGCAACACCAAAACCCGCGGGCTGTTTAATGGGTCCTCGTTGTTTCGACGACATGGACATGCGTGTCGGTGTTGACTGTACGTTAATTGAGTGACAGCGGGTAAATACCTCGTCAGTCGCGGGAATAGACGCCGACGTAACTCACGTCACCTCCAATTTCGATTGTCGTCTACGCACAATCTTGCGAGAATAAGCGCATTGTCGTTAACGAAGCAAATTGCTATTCCGTCTACAATGAAGGAAAATCGGAAAAATGATTCGTGATTACCTATACTTGTTATCTGAACGATGATAAATGAATAGCTATGGAGTAAACAATTTGGATGACATAAGCTTGATAAACGTTTTGCCTAAAATAATAATTTAATTTTGGAGAAACATAGTTAGTTTAAATTTATAATATTTAATGCTATTAACTTTCACAAAAATGTATTTGTTTTTTTTTTCAAAATAAATATTTTATTAAAAAGATAAGAGTTAACTCTTTTAAACAATTTTTTAGAAACGAGAATGTATTTTTAATTGTTTACATTTAGCAATCGTAATATGGAATGTCTAAAATTTCCTTTATTTTAAACTTTTAGTAATTTTTTTTAGTATATTTTATTAATCATAAAATAATTATCTTAATGAGTGAATGTATTACAAAGGTTCAACATAAGTTACTTTGTTAACTAATTTGGACATCACGTTATTTAGTTTTCCATTGATTTCTCGTACAGAGCGTTAAAGCGCATGTATGGGCAACAACATCCCTCGAACGTGATATATCGAAAGTACAGTTGTTAGATAACAGTTGGAATCACGTAAGTGCTTTTTCCAAGTTACGCGTGCTAATAGAACAGTTTCCTCTCGTTGTACCTTCACTATATAAGCTAAAACACACATTTATGTTGGAGAAACATTAACACATTAATTAATTTAAAAAAAAATATAAACATTCTGAATTAATATAATTTGAGAAGGGGAGATTGCGTGCAAATTTCTGTTTAAAAATTATTATTCAGTTAATAAGGCAGCATGCTATTTGTGAAAAGCAAGTAGGCAAGAAATAATTTATTTATCTTGTTTTCACATTTTAATTATTTAACAGACAAATGTATTCTCGATACTCGTGGTTGGTATTCGATAATTTGATTACGCATTTCGGCCAACTGCGTTCGCGACGTATAAAGCGACGCGCGCACGAGAAGAAGAAGAAGACTGGGCCCGACAAAAAGTGAAATCGTTATTCGCGTAGCGGTTCGCGGTGGGCCGCGTCGGTGCAACGGGGCCCGTTTGATAAGACCGCCCGCGGCGAATAACATTTTAATCTGACGGCCGCTCGCGGTCCGGTCTCTGCTCCTTCCATCCCTCTCGCGCCACCGCCGTTCTCCTTGATCATGCCTCTCCTTCGCTCGCCTACCCTGGGCCTCCTGCGAGCTTCCACCGGAGGAGATTGCCTACCTGCCGCCTCCTACACACACCTATGCGGCTCCTCTACGCGGTTCCTCGCTCCTCGTTACGACGCGCTTCGTCACGCATATTTACGTTTGCTTTATGGGCCGACCTGACGTGCGCCCCTAATTTTAAGGGACCTCGCGAGAAAAAATTTCTTTTATTTTTGCTATATTAACTCTTACGTTAAACATTCCATTAAATAATTTTATATTATTATACCTCTTTTCGTTATTTCTCGCTTGAATTTCAGCAAAACTCGACGATTAGCTTATAAACTAGTTTGATAAAATGTAACAGAATGTAGTAAAATGGAATAATAATTAAATAATAATGAACAATAAAAGAGGAAGAATTAATCATAATCCTCGAAAAACAAGTATTTAATTTTAAAATGTTAAAATGTTTTATTAATTTTCATTTTTTAAATCGTTAAAAGCTGTTAAAGACATTTTAGTTCAAACGTTTTAAATCTAAACCTTTTAAAACTAAAATATTTTTAAATATTTAAAAAAGGAGACAGAAATAAAATGTTTTAATATCTTAAAATTAAACTGAATACAAGGAGATTTAGGTTCAAATCCTGCTTGAAATATTTTTCGCAAAAAATTCTTTACAGATTTTCGGGATGGGAGGAGCTTATAAATATTAACATCAATATTATTAAATTGATTAGTAATTTAACATTATGATATTACTTTTCTGGTTCAATTTTAGAGCTTCGTTTCAAGACCGTGTCTGTGTAATAAAATGTATATAAAATCACCCAGGAAATTATTTGAACACAGAGATCCGTTTTGACCATAGTTGGTCATTTCTTGATTTAAACATGTTATACACTTCATAATCTAACAGGTATATTAATCAATGTTAAAAAATTAAATATTTCTATCTTTTAGAAGCTATATATAAAAAATAGCTGCATAATAATTATATATACAGTAATTATATTATAAAATAGTTACTTATAATGATTATTATAAACTAAATGATTTTTTTCGTATTTAATATTGAACGTAGTGATGTATTAAGTTTAAATCGCGCGCGTTTTAAGGGTGAATTGAAATTGTTCAAAGACTTTCGGTTTTTCATATAGATCAGCTCTTATATAGATCAACTTTCGCATGCACGTATTCGCTCTGTCTTTCAGGTTTTATTTTGGTCTTCATATACGGGGTGTCGGCATTAAGGTGAATGGCGTCGGAACCGCGGTACGCTTTTCAATTGGATGATATGAATTATTGAACAGTGCCCCGTGCTCTGTCATATCTACGATCCGGCTTTACCCCGATATTGATGGCTGTATTTTGGAGCTTCCGGATTATTCCGATTATTTATATGCCGCGTTACGCCAGTTCAACGATCTCCTGAAAATGTTTTTATAGTCTTTTTCCTCCAAACTGGACGATATAATTATTTTTCCAATATCGGGTCCTATCGTAGAGTCTTGGAAAGAAAAAAAAGGGGGGGAACGTATCGCCGAGACGGCCGCTTACGGCTACGATAAAAATGGATGTTCGACATTCATAGCATTTCCATTTTCCGCTACGATTATTGCGTGCGCACTGCCCCTTTCCATCCGAATGTTTAGTGAACAATAATATTGCATGGGAGAAATATCCGTTCTCCACATACGTGCTATTCAAAGATCAAAAGAGTTAGTATTAATTTTTTCTCATCAATGTTTTCCTTCACACAATATTTCATTTGATTAAATATACAACGACGAATAGGATTTGCTGGTCGTTACGAATATAAATGCTAACGGCAGCGATTTTTAGTCTCGAAAATATTATTTTCTGTAATATGATACCACTAGTACTGCGAAACGAATATTTATATCTTTCCAATGGAAGAACACCGATTGAAGAAAATATCGTGAATGGCAGAAATAAATAATTTTTTACATCGACTACATTACAATACATCCGAGATAAGTAAAAATGGAAACAGACGCTGTATAAGAATATGAAAGAATTATTAACTATTTGCGTGAATAAATCAAATTGTAAAAGTATAAATCTAATATTAAATCTATTTAAATCAACGGAATTAAAATTATGATTATAAATTACATCCAAAATTATAAGTTTCTCACTCTTAGAGAATAATGCTAGGAAAGACCAGGGTTCGTTGACACAAGAGGCAAGTCAGCATTGCATTCTGCTTATGTATTTATGACGAAAGAAATAATGGAAAAATTATCGCAAAATTATGACAAAATACCCTTTATAAGTATTTTATAGTATATTACTCTCAAAGTTTTATTTAAATCAAACAAGCATTACAATGAAAAAAGGAAAAAATCTGATTTAAGAAGAAGCAAGTAAATTTCCAAATGTTGTAAAATTTCGTATTAATGTTCTTCAGCTTGGAAGAATAAATCTAAGTCACATATTATTAATTAAAAGAAAAATTTCTATTACTCTATGACAAGTTATTTTGAATAATAATATGTAATTTGTTATTATAAAATGATTGAAATCAAATATACGTAGAGATAGGATATGTTGATTTATATTTAAGGTAAACTTAGCTCACGAGTAAGAAATATGTGAATACTGGATTACAACTTAACTTTAACAAAATGCTTTACATTTGATATTTCTGTATTGAAGCAATTTAAAACATTTAAAATATAATAGTTACATTTATTTTTCTGTAACAGCATTTTACTATTGAATCATCACAAAATTACTTTAAAAGATACAATCTTTACAAGAAGTATACATTTATGATCTGTTTTTTATTTTTATTACGTTTTCATTAACTTAATACGGAGTTTATCATGTAAACAACGCCGTGATATATGTATTACACCGTGAGATGTGCCAATTAACTTTGCTATCAGAACAAGTTTGCTACAATGCAGCGTGTTCGTAGTTCACTTATTATTCTACAAAGAAATTATATTTATCATATACAGAATCGTTTCTGGCAAGAAAATGTAAAGAAAGATTTTCTCTTACATTAGTACAGTTTAATCATAATAATTAATTGTTTAAAATGTCGAATGCCGAAATTATGACAATTATTATACCAATGAGTCCTAGTCTTCCCTATAGAAATTGATTTTTAACAATTTACAAAAAGATTCTAATGAGTATTATTATAATATTGTTAGAGAGCGGTAACTATTAATTTTATCATTGAAAGATCGTTTTATTTTAATTTCAATTATAATCGTTAATAATTGATATCAGTCTAATCTGTCGATTTTCTTTTATTCTATAAAAAAAGATTGAGCTGATCGAAAATATGAGTTATTTTTACGTAGCATGTCATGTGAAAAATTTAAATAAAATCTATATCTATGCATTTCGTGACGCGACATGAGAAACCAATGCATGACACGAGGATCACAGAGGAGGAGGCGTCTATAAAATACATTTATTGCGTTCCAACGATAAAGAAAGATCACGGTGCCGGTACTCAGGACAATTGCTTCGTATCCATACGTAATAATCGCCATGGTCATTCGGGTGACATTTTATTTATACAATGGCTATGACTGTGCCATTGTTGCGCAAGTTTTCGTATAATTTTGTCATGTACCCCGAACGAGAATTTGGCTATAGATTTAGCGCGTCTTTAAGCTGGCAAAGAAATTTACATGTATCCTTCGTTATCAATTTTTAATCAAAACGGGCGCAAAAGGAGCGACGTGCATAAACGTCCGGTTCTTGTCGCTCAGGATTATGAAGGAACGCTTCTTGTGGACGCGCGCGCGCCCTGTCCGTGCGCGGTTCTCCTGATATTTAAACATTTATTCCCGTTTCCGCCCGAGCCAAGAATCCTCATGCAGATTTCACGGGCTCGTATCCGCTAACGAGCGCGACTGTTCGTTTTCTGCCACGCCGCCGTGACTGCGCGAACATTACGATCGTTATTTGAAGGTGAACGCGAACTCGACTCGCAGCCGCTGGCAGAACTGCTGGTAGAAAGTTACATCCGCAATATATCGCGACACTAATATTTTCCCTTACAAATTTTATCTGAAATATCTCAATTAAGGTTGGTTTTCTTTAAATTGTCTTGATATGTTTCTTCTTTTTCGTGGTATCTTTAAATTAAGGATTTATATAAGATTAAAACTAAAAATAAATCAACGGACTCTCAAAAATTTCAACAAATGAGATGAAAATGAGCTAATAAAAGTTGATAATGCGATAATTAAAGCGCAGTTATTCTTAAATTAATTTTAATGCAGTTATCGTTAAATACATATATATTTAAACTTTTCAAATTTTTGGCCATCTTCAATAATGCATGTGGAGATTCAGTGCGACGATCGGTGGTTATATCATAGTTCCAGTATTCACTAAAACTGCTTCGAAATAACGAAGGCTATACATAGTAAGCCGAGAACGTGTCTCTCAAAGATCGCAATAGTCACACCATAAATTACATGTATTATATGTTCAATTTCGTAACTATATTTCAACAATATATCATCTTTTCTTTAATGCAGAAAAATAATAAGTATACGATAAAAAATAAATACAAGATTTTTTTTCAACATGATCACTGTTTTTTAACGTCAAAAATTGAATGTAAGATACATATTTTTTATGTTATATATATCTTTAAGCTAGAGTTTATAAAAGTATAATTCACACATACAAACCGTGTACTCAGCTAGCAATTTCAGCTAGATGATTTTTCACAATTCACAAAAATATCTGACTTCTCAGCAATAAAATAACATGTTAATAAATGAGTTTTATAAAATGTACAGCATCGAATTTATAGCCTGATCTATAATAATAGTCTAAATATAGAATACAACTAATTAAAGATGAGCTTCATCAGTTATTAGTTGGGTCTCACAATTAGTGCTGATATTTCTTGTGTAAAAAATTTTATATACATTTTTCAAGTTCACCAAACTGTGCATCGGATAATATTTTTGTCTTGAACACAGTTTTAAATCGAACGAGAGTAGTAATATTAATATCATAATATTAAATTGACAATTTAATATCATAATATTAAATTGACAATTAATTGAATAATGATGGTGCTAACAAGCATCTATTGTAATATGGTTGAAATAACAGCTTTAAGATGTGATCAATAAAGTTCATCTTCAATTAGTTGTGTTTTTACATGTTAGTCTATGTTCGTTTATTATTAAATACAGAATATTATATAAATTACTATTTCATATTGACATAAAATAAACGAGAAATGCAAATTTGTTGAATTATCAATTATCTACCCATTTTAAGTGTCAATAGTGAGATACTTGAATAATTTGAAGAATGCCAAGCCAAATTAACACCCTTAAGTTGAACAAATTTATTCGGACGGAGTGACTAATAAATTAAAAGAATAATTAATACCTTTTTCATTACGGTCTGTCCCGGGGTACTTTATTTGGAAAAGTTTCAATTTTGCATCCTCTAATCTAAATCCTGCTGGAGCTGTACTGCCTAATGGAAAATGCTCACGACCGGATGTCGCGAGTAGGCCTTTGTCTCCGGCGCGGGGTGCAACGTGAGCTTCTGTTCTGGAATTGTTCCAGACGCCAATTCCCGCGGGCATCGCGTCGCGCGGCCAATGTCCGAGGAATGCACAACAATGTCCCACGGAGAAGGCGAGTCAGTCGACCGTGGGCACACCCACGTCGGCGGTGCTCTCCGGTGTCAAGAGAAACCTAATGGGCGCCCCCTCGTAAAAGTGTTATTATTTGCCTACGTCGCGCAACGCGCGCGACCCGCGAGAGACCCCCCCAACGCTTTATTAAGTTCTCCGGTGCGCTCGACTCCGATGTCTCGATGGCGTTCGCGCTACCAAAGAGAGGAGATTACCGCGGAGAGCGTAAGCTTCTACAAGTTCCGTTCAAAATGATACTATTTCTGTCCCTTTAATCCGCTTGAGCTAAACTAGTCCTTTCTCATTGGGCAAATGAATAAAATTCATATGCCTTTAATAAAAAAATTCAATATTTTAATCTTAGAGGAGAAGGGACTGTTATGGCTTATACTGTAGACATTATGGACTACCCCTGTTATCTCCATTATTAAGTGACGAATTCTAACAATTGCTTATGGAATTATTTGTTTAGTAGTTTGCTGTTTTTTAATGGCGCTAATATGTCAATGCACAAAAACTGACAATTGCTATAAGACATTTTTATTTTTGAGCACTTCGAAACTTTTTTAAGGTACATTTTAGCACTTAATTACACATACTTCATTGTTTTTAAACTTGAACGTATTATCATACGAATGTATATACACTCGTGTTTTTTTTTTTGTGTTCAGAAACATTAGAGATATCATTTTATGCTTATTGTTTAATGTTAAATCAGGATAAAATGATATTTCTAATGATACCTTTAATGTTTATAAACGCAGGAAAATTTAAAATATATAATTTTGTAACAAAGTATTGTGTTTTTGAAATTAAATCAAGTTTTTAAATTTCTTTTTGAGCTAGCTACCACTTTTCCTCTTGCACCAATTATTATGCAATGCGTCACATTTTTATAAATCACACGTCCTTAGTCATAAATATTTCATTACTCTGAATTTAAAATCTGTTAAACATCACTTTGACGAATATAATCGTTCAAGTTTCAATATAAAATACCTATTGATTATTAACAGTTATTCAATAAAATGAAAATAAGTATTATTGCCATATTACTCTCTTCTGCTCTATTGTTAGATTAATATGATATTTCGCTGTTAAATTAATTAACATTTCAAAATTTTATCCCTTCTAAGATATATCATAGTATTTTATTGAAAGAATGACAAATATAATGTAACAGAGAGATATGAATAAATTAATAACACATATTATTATTCCTCGACAAATTTAAGGGTTTCTGAGGAGCTTATGTTTCATTACGTCAATTTCCATACAGATCTGCTTCTAGTCTCGTATATATGAGAAACTGGGATATTTCCGCGTTCTCCGATGTAGAAATTCCCGGTGTTCGCTGAAAGTAAAGTCGAGATCGAGCTGCGACAATCGTTTCACGATCCTCAAGTTAATTCCTCGTTCCCGCTATAGGGGCATACGTCTGTCGCTCTTGACATCGTCGTAGGTCGGAAAGACCGTAAACCAGTTTGTAGTGCATAAGAGGCAAATTCGTAAAAGCGTAATCTCGCTGGTGCTGTCGGCTCCCTGTCTCCTCTTCGCGTCGTCCGTCTTCGTCCTCCTCCCTCGTTGTCGTCTCGTCTCGCTCGCGCGAAGGACACGTTATGATAACATCTTTATCTTTTCTCGTATAATTTTTACGGTCAATGGCGCTTTAACCGAAATACAGCCGTAACCGGCGGCACGAATCATAAGAGATCGTTTCGCGGATTAAAAGCACGTCGTCAGTCGTGCGACGATAAAAGAGTTATTTTTCTTCTTTTCCTACAAGAAATCGCCGCGTCTCGTATGAGGATCACCGCGATCTCTCTCTGGCTTGCCCGTTCGGTAGTCACAAACTTAAGAAGTCATTCGCTCGCGCACGGTTGCAAATGACTTTTTAAGCGACTAAAGCGACGTTAAGGCTAAATCGGCGCCCATAGGCGCGATCTCATCGACGCGGCGACGTCGCGAACTTGAAATGAGCCTATCACCATGATATCCCAGCAATCCCCTTGGGGCTCTTCACGATTAACTCGCTCGCGATGTACCATGCTCGCCGACACCCTTGTTATGATGAAAGGAATAATTCAGGCAATCCAGTGAAGTCTTTGTTGCCACACATATGCGCTTCTGATGATTTACTTGCTGATATGATCAGTCGTATTTAAGAAGTAATTTACTTCTTGTTAAAATAACTGTTTGTATTTTTTTGCATGGAAATGATGAAATAAGAAATTTACTGAGGATAATTAACATAAGGGAGAGTTGTTAAATGCGTACCGGTCTTGTAAATCGTACATAGAAAAAAATGACTATCAAATCAATGATTCATTGTTTCATATATAAGCAAGAATATAAAATCTTCTTGGAAGAATTTGATAATCTTGATCAGACATAATTTGCTTATATGAAGAAACAAAATTTTTTTGTTAGCAAATTATGTCTCTTTGAGATTATAAATACTTCCAAGGAGATTTTATATTCTTGCTTATATATAAAACAATGAATTGTTAATTTGATACTAATTTTTTTTCTGTACCTGGACAATATTTTACATTTTTACTTAATATGGTATAAGCAACATTTTTTGACAAAAATATGAAGTAGATGAGAAACGAGTAGCACGCATTCGACAATTTTCCAGCATGTTATATTTTACGTTCTTTTAAGAAAAAAATTATTTTACCGACCTTTATTAACACATAATTTAATGCATGCTGTTTTAATTATTATATTTATTGATGATGGTTTTTTGACAACACAGAATCTTCTTTCAAATAATTTGAAGCTACCAGCTCTATCTCTCTCTCTCTCTTAAAAAAAATGTTTACATTCTAACATTGATTATCTTGATAATTAAACGGCAAATTTAAATTTTGTAGAAGTGAAATCCAATCGAAATTAACTGAAGGATAAAGTCCTCTTTTGCATTTAGCTCCTCTCTTTCTGGAGCTTAATTCACTGAAACGCTTCAATTTTCTATCAGCTTTCTTGTAAGAGCTATTGGTACTGCAGAAGCGACATTCAGTTGAAATTAACTAAAGAACAAGATTCTGTTATTCATTGACGTTCCTGGATGTTAATTCGCCAATGTTTAATCGTCAAATTTCAAAACTGTCGTTGCTTTGAAATTTCTGTATTGAAAAGAGTTTTAATATCAGAGTGATTTCAAGGAAACTATATATTATTAAGATTTTCTGATGCATTGAATCATCGTTAGAATAGCTATGTGTTAAAATCAAGTACAGGTGAATTAAGTTAACGTCATATTCAATTAAATTGCGAGCATGAAAATCTGTGTTCTTCGGTATTGTGCCGACACCACCGAAACTTTCAGCGATGAGAGTATTTCGCTTTAATATTTTAGGCATTTCAAGCATGCTCAAAATTTCAAGCTTGAGGCCACCGTAATATAGGTGTATATACAGTTTCTAACCAGAGATTCCAAGAAATTCCGATAACGTGTGGTACAGTTTAAAGACTATGGCGTGAATGGCGTAGCGATGGATGTTACAGCCAAGAATGATGTTTAACGATTCCTCGCTTCTTGTATCGCATCTTGAATTTTTATCCAAGCGCGAAATCCGTGAAGAAAAACTTATTATATACATCGTTTTCGTGTATTTTAAAAATTAACTGAATTATTTATTATATTACATGTATATGTAGGATACTTTTTACTTTATTTGCAGTAAAAGTGTTCTACTTGACAAATAATTTTATATTTTTTCGAAAGACGAATTGTGATTAAAATATAAAGAACAAAGAAAAATGGATGTACAAATTATGGTATAAGTTAAAAAAAAACATATAATCAGCTTTCTCTTAATCTTGTTTCGCGCTATTTGACTTATGTTTTCATTTAAATTTTTCATTAAGTAAAAGCGTGGCGAAAAATTTTCTTATTTCATTTATATTCCCAGCCCAATCCTGAATATCTTATTAATCTTAACATCTCGCGCAGTTAGTTTCATATTTGAATTCCCCTCGCGATTTCGCGAACATTGTGATTAAAAGAAATTTATGATTAAATCGCGGAATTTAAAGTAAGATTACAGTTATGATCGAAATGCCGAGTTAAATAATGTACCGAGATAAAAGTGAAATTGGAAACTGAATTGCTCGGGGGATAATCATGATCCGAAATTACAACGAGAACGTCAAAGGAATAGGTGCCACGCGATGGGTTTTCTAGTCGAATATCAGTGTTTCTATGTCGCCGATACTATTGGATGTTCAAAAAAAAGTGTGTTTAATGCATATAGGTAAGGGAAGGGGATGGGTTAAAAAGGCATATTCAATCGTACTTATGCAGATGCATGCAAATGTGCTTGGGAAAGAGAGCGGCGATGCTAAACAACATCGCGTTGAAGCCTCGCCAGGAAAAGAGACTGACTCTGGGGTGCGAAAGGAGGGAAAGAGTAGAGCAGCGGTAGAAAAGGGATTGTAATGGAATTAAGCGCGATACAAATGAGAATCCAGCAGCGGACCTGCTGGCGCAACGTACACAATGAAATATTCATAGCGCCTTACGCCCGTTTATGGCCAGAAGAAATCATCGAGAAAATCGTAAACTTTTTATATATAAATCACCCAGGTTTGCATCTCCCTGGCGGATAATGTTTTCATCTTCGGGATTATTGGCTCAGTGTCACGTCCTGTGCCCGGGGATACACTGAATCATCTCACATTCTTATGTATGAACATAAACACAGCATTTATGTCGGAATGTCGAAAGGACGATAAAAATCCAATACGTTAAGGGGGTATTCTCGTTTTACGGCCTGTTTTCAAAGTAATTTTTGAGAATTAATTTTAAGAAAACGGTTAGACCTACAGATTTAATATTTTATACTTATATTTATTCATCTTTGAAGAAGCATCTCAATTTTTTTCAAAATTTTTTATAAAAAATTATTAGCAAATATAAATTGTTGAAGTTTACAATTCTTTTTCATCGGGCGTTACGATTTCTTCCGTCCTGGTCATCTGAAATACAAAATTTTTTTTATTTTGTTCCTAATGAATGTGGCTATCGTGTGAACCAGGATCTTTTTGATATCTTTAAAAATACTATTTTTTCGGACTGCGAAATGTTAGAATTTTATAGTAAAAATCAGACTATTACACTTTAAGTGCCGCCATTTTGTCAATTTTTTTTCAAATTAATTTATTTTGGTTCATACGATCGCCACATTCATTAGGAACAAAATAAAAAAAAATTTTTGTATTTTAGATGACCAGGACGGTAGCAATCGTGGCGCCCGATGAAAAAGAACTATAACCTTCAACAATTTATATTTGCTATAATTTTTAATAAACAATTTTGAAAAATTTGAGATGCTTCTTTAAAGATGAATAAATGTAAGTATAAAACATTAAATCTATACATCTAATCGTTTGCTTAAAATTGATTCTCAAAAATCGCCTTCAAAACGGGTCATAAAACGAGAATACCTCCTTAAGAAATATTGATGAGATTAATGTAATTATGATCGTATTAAAATAATACAGATATGATAAAGATATTATTACAGAGGATTATTACCGACCAGAAGTTCCGATTAATTCATGTCTGACTGTAATAATATTCAATTCCTCATATTTTCTATTTCTTTCCGTATTATTCGGTTGCGTTTATTTTTTTTCTATTATCTCTTATGTCTTTTTTTATATTCATGTTTTTTTTTTTCATAAAATTTCCGATCACATGTTTTGATTTTGATTGAAGCACGCGTTGTTAGATTTTTTATAATCGACCATGAGAGCTTGCGAGTTCACGTCTGTTGGGCGGCGCTTCGCGTTCTAAAGCAACGAGATTACGCGTTACATTTCGACGATGACGTTTCTCTTGTTGTGGGCAATGTTTCCAGATCTGAAACACTGATCGCGTATCATATTCTGTCGAGGGTAGTCTCTTTTTTTACCGCCAACCGGGGCATCGTTCCTGGTTGATCGCGCAGTTTGCCGTACCGAGTTCACCGAACTAACGCAAAAACGTTCCGTTTAATTTATTCATAATTTTGCCGCAGAGCAAAACCGGATTATTGACTCTGTATTGCCGTACGTGCAATAACACTTCCAGTGTCGGTAGAATGAATTATATGCTGTATTTTCTAGCTGGAATCTTGAATCTCTTGGAAAGGGATCACGCCATGATCGCGTTGGGAGAAATGCTATTATACGAACCATTTGTAATGCATGTCGAGGTAGCAGAAAAGGAAAAAGGCAAAGTACAAAAAGGAAAAAAAAAACTTTAACGAGGCTTTATGCATATTCCAAAAACAATATTGAAATAATTAAAAGGTATATTGGACGCAAACATATTTCTTCTGGGATTAAAATTGAAATTTTTAAGTTATAACGTGTCTTAAAAATGTAATATTATATATTTAAATCTATAAATATATA
>QKQZ01037369.1:0-16835 GCA_003595255.1 Solenopsis fugax
ATTAACAATAAAATTAAAAATCAAATATTGTCTGGCCGCAAAAAGCCAGGGATAAAATTTGAAAAATCTATTAAAGGAGATACTAAACTATTGTGCAAAAAAGGCTCAGGTTGAAATTCAACATTATTCTTAAGTCTTCAGAAATGACAACAGAGTTAAAAATTAAGAATGCCTTTGAGAAAATTACAATCTAATCTTTTTTTATACAATAAAGTATAATATATCTCCTCTAACAGATTTTTTAAATTTTATCTGCGGCTTTTTGCGGCCAGACAATATTTGATTTTTAATTTATCTATTAGTAATATTTTTATTTTTTATTTTCATTAGTATTTACAATATGATATATATTTTACATAATTTCCGTGTACTTTAGTTTATTTTATTACTAAATATTAGTAAATTGGTAATATTTAATTATTCTATTTATTTAGTTTTGTCATATTCTTGTTTTCCCCTTTAAGCTTTCAGCGAGTCTGGATTCGTCCATTTCGTACGGTTCATCGTTTCTCTGTAGTACCGATTTGCCACTTCGTTTCTCGTGCGCGTAATAGACGCTGGGAGGAGAGGAGCACGTCATTGGAGAAAAAAAATATCGCCGTGCGAGGTTTATCGCTTGTCGACCGCCGGCGGTACAATTACGCGTCTAAGGACAATAAACGTGGCAATTCAAAAGACCGCGTGGATGCATTGAGCCGCGACGAGGGGGTTACCGGTGTTTTACAAGCGTAATGTTATGGTCGCGTGTGAACCGAGCGCGTACCTTTAACTTCGAGCAGTAAAGCCGTTTATGCGAATCTATATATAGAGTTCTCGCGTTCTGCGGTTTTGCCATCGGGAGGAAACCCGGCGAGACCGGAGAGGGACAAAGAAGAAAAAAGAAAAGAAAGAAGAAGCGGAAGAAATACGGATGCGCGTATTTCATAGAGCAGCTTTAAACAGTCCACGTAGATAACAATGCACGTCTATAGTTGAAAGAAAGAGGGAAAGAGCGGTTTCTAGTAGAGATGGTCGGGCATTTATGCGTCATCCTTCCTTGTCCTTTACGAGAGAGACGTAAAGGACAAGAGGTTCACCGTGACGTAAGAGGATCTGTATACGCTATCCCGCGGCGCGAGGATTTCTCTGTGATTCCTTGCGATCGAAGATCCATCGATGAGATTAATGAAGACTGACTTTTGATTCGCGCAATCAGTGAACAATGACGAAACGCATTACGGAATGCGTCAATGGCGATAAAAGGGATTTTCCGCGGTGGCGCGTACAGCGCGAATGACGATGTCAGTTGGTATCCGGGTTCGTCGAGACACCGTTCCAAGTTTAAGAGGTCAGGTGCGACGTAAAAGAAAATATTATTTATTATTGGAGCCGCGCGCGGGGGTAATCTCGCAGCGCAGCTTAGCGCGTTAGAAACGGGGCGCGCGGATAACAGCGCGGGTTTCCGTTTTCCGTTGCGTGCGTAAACAACAATCTTCGTCAGAAGGAAGCTCGCGTGAATCGAGGGAAAGCGCTTCTCTCTCCGTGCTTCTCGGAACGGGATTCACGAGAGAGTTCCCTTAATCTCTTA
This sequence comes from Solenopsis fugax, assembly GCA_003595255.1. NCBI lineage: Eukaryota > Metazoa > Arthropoda > Insecta > Hymenoptera > Formicidae > Solenopsis > Solenopsis fugax. The sequence continues at coordinate 1,568 of QKQZ01037369.1, forward strand.
TTTGCATCTCTCCCGGCGCGCGTCGCGAGCGATTTCGGCTTTCCCGCCTACATCCTGTACTTTGCAGGCGTCGCTATACTAAAGTTCTTTCCGAATGTAGCGGTTGTGTTAAGCGCACTTCCGAAGTAACACGGATCGAATGGCGTATCGACCGGAAATGACGGGAATCAACGGCGAAATGGATCCAGCGACGACACCTAATCGGAGCGCCACCGATATCCAGGCCGAGATTACGTAGACAAATAGATATTGCTCTTCTTTAACCTAGTTTCCTTCTTTATCTTCATCTTTTATCGTTTCCTCGACGAAGAGAACGGGTTATCGAGGAAAATGTTACAAACATCGTGTAACTGTAGAGTAACTTAATTAATAGGGAAAAAGAGAGTAGGAATGAAAGACATAGAGAAAGGATAGCGGTGGTGGAATATCACGATATCTCGTATAATTCGCGTTGAGTTTTAAGAGCAACCGTTAAAATTACTTCGTTACAATCTATTTAGATATTGTAGGATGGCTACTGGTTATTAGTGTTCGCTGTGTTTTTTATAAAAACTAAATTTCAGTTTTACAGGTAGCAGAAATTTTTACAGATGTATACTCTCTCCGTAATTTTGAGGAGTATGTTACATTATATTAATTTTTTAATTTTAATTTAACTTAAAGGTTTACTTTGAATGTGAATTTTAAATAATATTATTGAATTTAGTGTATAGTATTATTGAATTCAAATAAAGTCATGTTATTTGTGGACTATGGTTGTGGAATATCCTTCGCCAAGTGCATCTCTCTTGCGACTTTACAATTTCATTGTTGCATAGTGTTTATTAGAAGCAAAGAAATTATTTTAAAAAGTTTTAAGTTTTATTTAAACAATTTTTAAGCAAAAAAAATTATTTAAAAAAAATTTCTTTTAATAAAATATATTTTGTGAAATATATTTTTTCGTAAAACTTTATTTTGTGGCACTTATTTGTGTGCAAAATCTACGAAAGATTATTAATTTATGTTTTTTTTTTATAAAAAAGCCTTTCATGACATTAGTTGTTAGTATTCCATGATCCCTCTGCTATTCCACGAACACATTTTTTTCCCCTCTTCAGTAAATTGTAAGTTGCGTTCGTTCTATATACCCGTTGAACTTTTACCTATAGGGTGATTAGTAGAACTTTATGGCTAATAAACTGGCGTTGGTTAGAATTGTATCGCGTTAATATTTACTGAGTTATTGTCAAAAAACGAACTGATATTCCACAACTCCCTTCTTTCCTCTATTATTTTCAAACGTGACCAGCGCGGCGTGGAAGAATAAATCGAAAAAGTCTATGTACGTAAGGATTATCCGACTATTCCCTGGATTCTCTATATAATGGTCATGTTTAAAAGATACGGTCAATTACCTTCAAAAATGCCATCTCTTTCTAAAGAAAGTACAGATGATACATCTCATATCATCTTCCGCGGGAACTTTCATCGTTTGTTATATAGCCTTCTTTATATACTGTCTTCTCTTTCTCTTCTCTTTTCTATGTCACTACCGTGCCACTCTTGGTCCACAAAATTAAACATTTATAAATCAAAAATTTTACATACATATCAATGACACGGCGGCAAAATATACGATACAATTTGTTGTCACATTATTATAACGCATCAAAAATTCCATACATATTTTCAAAGGAGCAAAAATTTAAAATTTCGATGTTTCTCTCACATTTCTATCGTGTATCCTATAGTCGTGTATCCTATAGCCGCGTCGTTATCTTCTTTGAAATATTAGCGAGATCCGAGAGGTCACCACGTGGGAAAAGTACATGCGCCGATCTGCATGTGAAATCAATAAATTTACGCGGGGGAAAACTAAAGAGATTCATCCGACGACGAACAGCGCTTGTTTACACGACTTGTTTACAGCGCGTTCGAGCGCTCCCGCGGCGTCGGACATTACATAACCGCGTTACAGAACGCCTGCGAGGGCGATAAAGAAACGTACGAAGTGGCGGCACGCGCGCCCGCGATCGGGACAAGCGGGTGGGCAGGCGGAAGGGGGTTGAAGGACGACGAGAGACGGCGTGGATGAGACGGTGAAGGAACGCGGCGTTAACTTCTAACTGCAGCTAACCTGCTGGCCGCTCGGCTCGGTCAACGAGATTTATATGTTTACGCGCTCCCCGTGGCACAACTTTCTATTTTCTCCGAGTCGCGACTCCCTCATTTTATTTCAGGCGAGGGATGCGCGCGTGGCCCGTTCTCGGCCGTCCTCTCGCCACCCTCTCGGTAGCGGCGGTGCTTACCACCGAGCCGCCCCAGCGAGGAGCAAGCGGAGCTGGCGGCCTGCCAGGACTGACGACTACTCGCCGCCGGTTCGAAACTGTTTTCGACAAAGGGACCTAAACGATGCTTTTCTGTTCCTACTAACGTGCCCGACAGTCGAGACGTTCGTGAATGTTCCCTTAAGCCTGGCGCAGATTTACAGGCGCTGTCGACGAACGTTGTTCGAGAGTACTTCGCTTTGCTTTCGATTGCGAATAGTCGGTAGTCGGTATGTACGTTGGACACACGATTTGTCGAGCGTTCGTATACAGTTGGAAATTTGTGTTAAATTTAACATATATCTACGAGGATTATATTTTCTTAGAGAAAATATAGGATAAACTGGAAAATATTTTAGGATTTTGTTCTTATATGTTTTCAAACCAGTTTGTAACTGTCAGGAGTCTGTGCAAAATTATGAAATTTTCTTTAATACCAAAATGAAATACCGCGATTTTTGATAGTTCGGAACTAGTTTGAAACTGTTGGAATAAACTCTTTAAATATGAAATAAGTTTGAAATAATAAAAAATTATAAAAACGAAATTAATTTGAGACTAATTAAAAAAAAACATAATTACCAAAAGATAAAACAAATTATATTGAAACTAAATTTGTCGATTGTTTCTATAAAAATTCGCTTGTTAGTACAACATTAGATATTAGAACGCAAATTGAAAAACAATTTCCCATAGTAGTATTAAAAGGACAAGATTGAATTAAAAAGAAAGAAATCTAAAGGAGTTTCCTGAAATAAAGGACTGTCCTTTACAATAAAAGCCTGTCACCTTATCGCATGTCCCAAACGGTTCACTTAAAATTTTTTGTTAATTTAACACAAGATGAATCAGAGAACATAACACAAATATTATATAAAAAGTAACACAAAAAATGTAACACTTTGACACAATTTGGAAACAAAATTTGGAAATTGTAGAAACATATTTCTTCAGTAAAACTAACATTTATAAAAAAAATATATTGACCCGTACATTTTATTCATTTATAATTTGTTTCAAAATTATTTTTAATTGTTTACTTATCCTCCCCTAAAATTGTATTTTGACACTAAGAAATACTAAATATCAATTTAACACAAATTATTCAAGTAACACAATCACATTATATCAAATTAATATTCAAATACGTTAAAAATTCAATAGAAAAATTTTAACAAGAATCGGGTTTAAATTCAAAATGTTTTCTATTGTGCAGAATATCAAATGACGAATTTACATTTTCTAATCCGCAAATATTTCCAAAAATTTCTTTATAAAGATTAATGTCAAATAATTTGCGAATATAAAATTCATTATAATATAAATTTCAGTTTGATTAACATATATTATTTAATAAAACAATTAATAGAAATCTTAAAAAAAGAAAATTCAAGAAGGAATATAAAACTGCTAAATAAATTTATATTATTTATATTATATTATAAATTTGATTATTTTCCTCTTAATGTAAGTGCAATTCATTTTAATATTCGGGTTGTACACTCTCTCGCGTATATGTGACACAAGTCTCTTGAAGAAATGTCTAACTGAACAGGTTTCTGCTTTATATTGGCCAATACATAACTGATAACTTTTCCTAGTAGAGTATTTTATTACAAATATAATCTGGGGACCGTAAGTAAATTCAATCAGTCCCGCTTCTCCGAATGTGGAGGCGAAGCCAGGAGATCTCAGAGAACGACTGGCCTTTATAGCGGCGTACCTAAAGGACGCGTATATATTTCGTTCGCGTACCTCCCGCGAGAAATCCACTAAGCGTATCGCCTTGAGAGCGCGCAGCGCTCCAGAATTTCAAGGTAGGAGCGAGGTCGGGGAGTCCCGGTAAATCGGGCGACTGTCCGCTGCAACGGCCGCCCATCGTTTAACTAGTCTACACTTGCGGCCAATTTCACCGGGCATTCGCGAGCTCCGACTCGAAGCTCGCCAATACGGCGAATTAAACCTTAGTCACTCGAATTCAATGCAAACCGCGCCGGATACTCGCCCCGCAGCCTCTCTGGCATCGCAACCAATCGCGATACGCTGCCCGTAAGCGATCGTGATTCCGATTGAAATGTTCCTTGGAATATCGTAATGTTAGTGTGCCATTTTCTATCACAGTCTCATTAACTATAGACGCGATTGGAATAAAGGTTTAATCGAGTAATTCAAAATTGATCGAGTTTATAAAAAAACTGGAATAAGATAAAGATGGTCCAAATGGGTCATTTAAAGTTAAAATGATTTTCATTAATTCGTGTAAATTTAACAAACATTTTAAAAAGCTGTTAGTGTCAATATAAGCACTAAATATTATAATTTCAAAAAATGTTATATATTCAATAAATTAATTGTAAATTTTAAACAAATATTTAAAAATGTTTATGTATAAGTCTCAAATATGGGTCGGCATAATTAAATGTACATTAATGTATGCTAATGGACGTTTTTAATATATTATTGCATGTTTAGTGTATCAAATATAATCAACTAAGAGTATCATTATTTCAAGGAATTATTAGAGTTATTTAGAGAGCTTATTAAAGATTTTTTTTCCTAGATATCAGTAATGATTGAGAAAGTGATTTCATATTGCAATAATTACAAAAAAAAGAACATAAAAACGTTTACAATAATTTTAATAAATATATGTCTGTAAAAAACATTTAATTTTGCAAGTTTGACCTATTTAATATGATATAATTAGGACTCGACCTATAATTGGAACTCGTCACTTTATTTTCCTCAAAACTTTATCTCCCAAATTTATTTTTACTGCGTTGTATAAATTATTATCTCCTTACTTATTATAGACTAACGTCAAATAAATTTTTCAATGTTTGAAGCTGGATGGAATTTTTTGTCTATTTTTTGTCTATATACTATCTTTTCTCTTAAGATTTATTCGACCGCTATTTCAAAATTTTATTTGTCGCACGATACCCGCATAGTAGCGCATTTTGGTTCGGCAATCAAATGCTTTTGACGAGAATAAAGTAAGGGCAGAAATCCAATGAACACCAGAGGAACGTTCGTTCATGAATTTCCCTCTCAATGGTACGCGAAATAAAAACACGACGTAGAAAATACGCAGCACGGTATTTGTTCCGCGTAATTACAGAGCGCGCGAGTTACGACAAAGGCTTTTCGCGTTCCACTTGCGTTTTGCCCGTAATACACAGGATGCTCCATTTTGCGTTCATTGCGTGTCTATAAATGCGTTCGCCTTCATGCGCGAGTCACAATTAGCTAATACCAGTTGATTGCTATAGCGTCTAATAATAAGCTCGAGTGTTATGTAAAGTGCTATGCAATGATAATCATAATTGCTCCTTAATTCCATAGAAAAAGTCTACATTTGCACGGAAAGAACAATTTTACTGTGGCATCTAAAAATTTAGCTACGTACAGGTCAGAAAATAATTTTATATTGGCCTATCAAAATAATTATGTAAGACGTTCGAGCATGATGATATTGCTGCAAAAAATTTTGACATTCTAGCAATTAGCTTAAATGTCCAACAAATTTTTTAATGGTTCAATATAATTGTTTTTAAATCTGTATTTCTCATTCTAATACGAAGAAAAATTTATGTGAGAAATTACAAGGAAGTTTTTTCATATCATTGTTTCTTGATCAGTGACAAATGGAAAAATTATTAATTTAAATTTATATAACATAAATATGTTAATAAATTGTAGGCGTAATTTATCAATTTTTTTTGTCTCAAGATACAAATTCTAATTTTTTACAAACAAAATAAAATTTTGTGCTTTATCTTTACTTAAAATACATTTAGCACAATATGTAAGAATAATATACTAATGCTTCAGTTTAATATTATTTCAAATAGAGAGTCATCGTCCGCCGAGTCTTAAAGAAACGATAAATTATTTATGGCTTTCACTGTCAAAAATCCATAAATATGAATCTATACGATAAATAAACGTTTCTCTTCTCGCATAAAACTTCTTTTTTTATCGCCGAGTCATGCCGGTTGTGTATGCGACTTATGGAGAAAATAATGCCAAGAATAATGAACGTGTATGCGATACGGAGAAACGCAAAGTGGGACTGTATAACGTGATGAGTAGCGAGTTCGTGCACGGAGAGCAGAGAGAAAAGAGAGAGCGACAATAGTTGGAAGAAAGTGAAGCGAAGGCGCTATTGGAAGATATACCGGGCAACGCTACCGTAATACTCCGCGAAAGATGACAACGGGGGAAGGCGCTCTTTAAAATGAGAACAATAAGAAACACGGAGCGCGCGGAACAAGTTTAAAAACAAAAAAAAAACTCCGCTCCGCATATTACGAAAATTCTCTCGTGCACGCTTCCGTAGTTAATGCCGCGCTAATATCGCAGACGTCGAGATTAGGCTGCGGAAATAATGGTATTCTCGGTATAAGTAAACGCGCGTAAAATTAAATCTTCTCTTCCTTCCTAATTTGTCGCATGATTTTTCCGGATACATACACACAGGTGTTGATTTAATTATTATGTCGTATGTTAAAGAATTGTATTATAATTTTATCTCATATTTTATCTCATTGCTTTTGACATTAAAATGATTTAACATGTAATGTGAGTCAAATATCATGGTACGAGATATTCAGAGAAATTTGCTTGGAATTATTAATGAAGTAAAATATTAATAATAACCAAAAAAAAATGCAAATGTAGTTACCGCTGATTTTTCATGAAATTGGGATCGTGTGCAGAAATGTTACGTGGGCAAAAGTAGAGCGCGACAAAGGATAGCTTTTATGATGCAAAAGTTACAAGTCAAAGCTATACAAATAACTATTTTAATTGTCCTCTCGGTACTTCATACATCATTGATTTTTTGTAAAAGCGAGTGAAAGAATCGCGCGCGTTTCAATCGGGCGTGGCAGATACGTTCGCGAGACGTTTACTTGGAGCTTTTCCGGGGTGACAACAAAAAAACTATCGCGATACAGCCGCGCCATCGCTCGCTAAAAGGCCAATTATTGCTTTCTGCCGGTTACATGCACGCGAGGCGCATTATCGCGATGTAATATTTCGTAATCGCGATTACGGCGACAGATCGCCACGTCAAAGTTATCCCGCTGATCTCGCCAGCGCGTAATTAACACCTTAGCAGTTCAGTGCAATTGACCTGCATAACGTGTCCGTTTGAAGTATATCCAGTGGATCACGCCTCCGGTTAATTGGCGGCACTCCGTAACCCGCATGCGAGTATTAGCGTTGACGTGTGTGATGTAATAGCGCGGTAATACGCAGTTACTTGGGCAATTGCTCCTGTGCGCCATGATTGTGCTCATGGCAGAATCCTAACGTCTTGCAACGCGGGGGTTACTGTCACCAAGGTGGTGAGAAAAGCGCTTCATCCAACTACATGTGAATACGATATTAATCCCAAACATTAGTATGTTTGATAAAGTAATTCTACCAATTGCGTTAATCCTGACAAATTTATTTGTTTATTTAATATCTGTATTCTTTGTGCATACAAAGTAAAAAAACACTGTATTTATTTTAAAATCGATTCTTGTCAAAATTTTTGTGTCGAATTTTTAATATATATGAGTGTTAATTTAACTTTTACAATACCATGCTTAAAACGGTGCCTCACCCCTACACAGAAAAAAAATTAGTAAATCAAGATTCATTGTTTCATACATAAGCAAGAATATAAAATCTTCTTGGAAGAAATTATAATCTTGAACAAACATAATTTGCTTATGAAGAGAAAAATGTTCTTCATGTAAGCAAATTATGTCTGTTTAAAATTATAAATTCTTTTAAGAAAATTTTATATTCTTGCTTATATATAAAATAATGAATTCTTAATTTGATACTAATTTTTTTTCTGTGTACCAATCTCGAATTTGTTTTTTTTTCACCTATTTAAAATGGTTCAAAAAAATCTCTAAAAATTCACGAACATACTTTCAACTTTTTAGAACAAATGTTGAAACTTCACTTTAGAAAATAATAAAATGTATATAATTTAATAACCGAAGTAATCATAAGTTGGATAAAAGTGACATTTGATTTCAAAAATTGTAACTTTTTATAATTATGACTCGGTTGGACACGAAATATCCAGGGTAGTAGGAAAAAGGTTAACATAATGTAATTGCATTATTTGAATATTTTACGTTAAATTGATATTCAATATTTCTTACTGTTAAAATAACACAATATAAATGGGAGCAAATAATATAAAAATAATGTAGTTTTGAAATATAAATTTTAAAATAAATCAGTAAAATGTACATGTCAACATATTATACATATTAATTTTACTAAAGAAATATGTTTTTACAAATTGTGACAAAGTGTTACATTTTTTTTTGTATTAATTTTTTACATAATATGCACATTACTTTCTAACACATTCATCTTGTGTTGAATTAACCCTCAATTTAAATGAACGGTTTGGGACATGCGGTATAAATTTATTAAATTTAACACAAATTTTCCAACTGTGTAACATCCAGCGAGATCAATTCAGTTTCTCTTCAATTTTATTAAACTTTTACGTATCAATCTATAAAGAAGTGACACAAGGTAACGGAATTACAAAGCCTTGCTAATAGAAGACAATAAAGAAGGATATGCGGAATGCAAGCGGAATGATAACAGATGCTGAGCGAAGTACTTCCAACTTCCGTGAGTCTGACAAGAAAAGGCTACGATGGTTCTTTCTTGGCCACTAAAGGAACCCATTCATCTCTCCCTCTGTCCGTTTCTATTTCTGCACCATCTTCCGCGCCACTTCTAATTTCGGCGTTAAGAGGTCCCGCTCGAGATTGCTGCTCGTGACGGCAGCATAATCGCGTTTGCGGCAACCTGAGGGATTCCAGCCGGGCTGTGTACGCGGATGCGAATCGCCCGGCGTGCCTGCAAAGACGCGAAAGTTCGCTCGTCGAAAAAGTGCCCATCGTGAGTCCTGAGCACATTCGCGTTTGCGAACCACCCTGCAATTGCCGAACAATTTCGTTCCCCCATCGCTCTCCCATTTCACCCTAGCGCCGCGCCGCTATGGATCTCTCCGCGTCTCGTAATACTAGTATTAAGTAATGGCGTTGAGTGCCATCTCCGGACCAGACGGCATATTAATTCAATTTTGCTTACGTAAGGTAGGTAGCCGGGACCAGACGAAGACACTAATTGCGATTTTTAATTAAGGCACTGATTCAATTACGTCCCTTTATCCGCTCTAATTATTAATACCGGCAGAGGGTGGCTGCAGAGGAGGGGAGAGACGAGGGCGAGGTAGCGGATTACAGTTTGCTCGGATGGCACCTGACGAATGGCCCGCAATTCTGAGCCGGCCTTGCCGAACGCGACGCCACCCGGATAAAACGCGGTCGTTCGCCAGGAAAAGCGAACGACATTCTCGCGCATGATGCGGATTTAACCGATTGTGTCCTGCTCATTTAAATTCGAGACCGTCGTCCAATGTCGTGCTCCGCCACGAAGTCTTTCAGCTGCTGATGACATTCGACGCATGCTGAAAGGAGTGCAGGATGCGCCAAAGTGCATAATAGTAGAATTAAATGCAAATTTTTCTTTCGCGCCTTCGTTAAGACTCTCTCGCGATTTTCTCGTAGAAGTTAGAATAGAAATGAAAAGTATTACGTTTTTGCTATCAGAGTTTGACGAGTTTCGCGAAATATGATCATCGTATTATGAGAAATCTGAAGAATTCACGGAGTTTGATGGGAGTGTCTAGAAAGCGAGAAGATATTAGAAAAAAAAAATTAACGTGAAGGGTTCGAAGAAGATTGCAAATATACACGATTACTTTTAATTTTTAGCTTTAACAAATTAAAGTTTAAACACATCACGTTATTGTTTATATTAAATTACACTTATTAATTCTACATTTACACTCAAGAAAGAAGTGTTCACTTTGAAGATATTAAAACGTTTTATTTCTGCCTCGAGTCTTGAAATACTTAAAAATGTTTCAGTTTTGGTTTAAATTTAAAACATTAAAATATTTAAAGCCTGTTAAAGATTTCACTTTTACGTTTTAGTATTTTAAATTTACACATTGTTTAAAACATTTTTAAATGATAAAAAACGGAGACAGAAATAAAACATTTTAATATCTTAAAATTTAACACTTCTTTTTTGAGTGTGTCTAATGTTTTATTGTACGGTCTTATAGATTTCGATACGTTTCCATTGTTCAAATCATCTTGATGAAACGACAGCCAACGACAAGCAGGTAAATAACGGAACACAATCTCGGCTGTCGTCGTCATTTCCAATTGCGTCCAGAAAACAGATCCGTGCAGAAAATATTTTTCTCATGATCGTATTTTGTGCCGTCGCCAGAATTCCACGCCATACACGCGAGAAAAACCCAAGCAACAATTTTGTTCGCATCTCCTCTCCCTGCTGGCTTTGGAAGAATCTTTCCATGTGATCGAGAATGTTGTTTTCCTAAACTTGAGCAGTGCACGAACGAGCGTGTCGCTCGTTTCTCAAATATGCAAGATCGCAAGGAAATATACCGAGCAAAACAGGAGAGATGGAGACGTGGATCTACACGTGACTGATCTTTTTATTTAAAGAAATACTCAAATCCAAATTTGTCGAGTAATTCACATATGCACAGCAAAAAAACATTTTATATTTGTGTTTAAATCGATCCTTGTCCAAATTTTTGTGTTGAATTTTTGACATATCCAATTGTTAATTTAACATAATGTTATTGTGTTATTTGAATAGTTTGTATTAAATTGATATTCAACATTTTATTGCTAAAATAACACAATTTATGAGTAAATCAACAAATAACATAAAAATAATGTAGTTTTAATAGTAATAAAGAAACTGAATTCTAATAAACCTTAGAATTTTAATAAACCTTAGAACTAAATTCTAAGTAAATGAACGTGTCAATATATTATAAATATTAGTTTTAGTGGAGAAATGTGCTTTAAAAATTTGTTTTTCCATTGTGCCAAAATGTTATATCTTTTGGGTTAATTTTTTACATAATATTTGTATTACTTTCTAACATATTCATCTTGTGTCAAATCAACACAAAAATTTTGGTGGATTATTTAAGACATGTGAAATGTGTTAAATTTAACGAAAAACTTTTTAATGTGAAGAAATTAATTAGATCTGCGACAAGCTTTCTCTAACGGCATCTTCTTACTCGATTATGCTCTCATGCGAGAGATTTCCTGAGATTATTAGCTTGAGGCACAGTCATTATTCATTCCTGTCGTCCGAATCTAAAAAAAAAAAANAAACGTGAACGTCGAATTATAGAAGCACAATAGATAAACGGAGATAGAGAAAATTTGCGAAAACCGGGAGAAAAAAATGACGAATTCACGCTTTATTCAATACGGCCGTATGTTCAACAAATGTCGGAATCGGAAAACAATTTAAACGTGCGCGCTCGTAGTTGCTGAACACTACGAGGACACCGAGGAGGGAGAGGGCGAGGACTAAGAGAAACCGGAAAAGGCCTCGAGGTACACCGAGGCGGAAGACGAACAACCGGATAAACTGTTTCCTCAAGGAGGGACACACAACGGGAAGGAAGGACTCTATCGCGGCGTAGGAATCGCAATAAATAGCTCTCCTGAAAACGTGGCCGGACAAGTGGCTGAAAGAGTAGTCAGAGAATAGACACGAGGGAAGGATGAGGTGGCTGATTTGAAGGTAGAGAGGAAAAAGCGAGACACGTGTGTCGATGCGGATAAATTCGTTGCGAAATATCGAGATATCAGCACGTCGCTGGTATCGATTAACGTCGTTAGAATTTATTGTCGTGTCGTCAACAGTATTTATATCCTGCGATCCCATCCGACACAACGTATTTCTCTGAATGTATCAAATATGGATTTTACCTTTCGTGTTTTTAAATATGTATCGTTCGTTTTGAAGGCTACGGTTTGCCAATTTATTATTAGTGAAATACTTTATATTCCACAATTTTTTTCACAATTTAAAAATTATTTATCAATGTTGATTATTACACTAAAAAAATATCTTTTTAAAAACTTGGAAAAGAAAATTTGTAAATGTATACATTACAAATATTGCAGCATTTTAATTTCTAAAATTTAAGGAACAGAAAAAGTAATAACAAATGTACGACGCGATGAAGAAGGCATGACATTGGCTATAGAAAGAAAAGTTCACAGGAAAACCAGGGCACGGAGAACCGGAAGATACATCATAAATAAATGAATCGTTCTCGACCGCAAAATTCGCGGAAAATTTACTAAATAATGTAACACACCGTTACCCACATGACTTGCTCTCTGCAGTGAGAAATTCTACTCTATGATGAAATCCCTTATGACGAATTAAAATGAATGAAGTATTTTAATCGCGAGTTTTATGGGTCATTTAGAGGAGTGAACAACGCCGAGGAGCGCGTCGCGATGTGTGATTTAAATTGAATATCTTTAGACAAATAATTGCTCGTTCAATAAAATTAAATTATAGAGATATTAATTTAATGTATTATAAAAACGAGAATAGAAAGAGAATCAATTATAAAATTCCAATGCATCAAATTTTCCGATTTTCGTGTAATTAAATTTCTCCATTGAATTTTGCGGTGTACTTTTATCTTTGAATATATCATTGAGAATCCACGTATTTACACAAGAAACTTTGACTTCTCTTCAGATCCTTGGGTATTATATCCCGCACCAATTACGTGGATGAATACAATTGCCTCTCGAGATGATGCTAATATTTTTCGCTATCCGACATTGTAGCACAGATACATTGTATCTGAGATTACATTCAGTGTTAGTCGTCAGATGGAAATAGCAAATAAACCGAGATGTTAATGCTCTGGTCTGAGGAAATTCTTGACGAAACAAAGGCATTCGCAAAGATACCTTAACCATTCGCGGGTCAGGAAAGGAGGAGCGAAGGATAAACCTGAACGCTCTCCCGAAGCGAGCACTACAGTTAGATATTAATCGGGGCTAGATATAAAAAAAATCGAGAAAAAAAATATTGAGATGATAATATCGGCTATTACATTCTATTCCGTTTGAATGGGGGAACCTATAGGATAAGGTTGCCAATATCGCACCGACTCCTAAATCGCACCACCTCGCGTATAAATTCAACCACAGTACTTGTACACTCTTTGTGGGATTATTTGGGAATTACATAACATTATCATCATCCTTCATTGAACTCAACATGTTAAGAACAATAGAAATTTTGTTATTAATATTTATAGAAAAATCGTAACTTTGCTGCTATTTTTCAACACATTTCGTAGCTTGATTGCAAAGAAGATAAAATAAATAATCTAAATTTTGATAATTTGTAATGATTACAATATTATTACAATTAGATTAACAAAGTTCAAATAACTTTGTGTTCTTATTTATAAATTAAATAAACAAAGTTTTACAAAATGTTTTAGTCTCCTAAATCGCACCATGTCTTAGTTTCCTAAATCGCACTATTGCTTTGATCGTAGGTATATATATAAAATCAAATAATATTATACAGAGCATACATTGTAACAATATTGTTGTCGTAATGTAGTAATGTTATTGCAATATTATTGAAAAGTTATCGAAATAATGACGGAAATTATATTTAGTTTCCGGTATTTATCTCCAATATTAATAAAATTATACTTATCTAACGCATTTTTGCTCAAGAAGAAAGAATCTAGCGGAAAAAGTACCGTTTTAACTCAAGAAAAATAATATTAACCTGTGGTGCGATTTAGGCGACCGGTTGCCTAAATCGCACTATTTGAAGGCTTCTTGAAAATCGTCATTTAAAAATTTATAACAATACATAAAATTCTGAAAAAAATAAATATGAAAGGAAAAATGTTGTACTTTTATTATGACGTAAGAAAATTAAAAATATTCCTCATAATTTCTTAGTTATAAGCCTTTATGTCAAATGTGGTGCGATTTCTGCAACCTTACCCTATAATGTATATGATTGCGAAGAGATTGTGTACGCAAAAGAAGTATACGTTTGCATTTTGCAATTCGAATGAGAGGGCGATATTTGTATGTAAAAATGGAAATTTCTGGAGGATATATATTTTGACTTGGCATGCGGCATGGTATTTATAATCCAACATCGAAACATAATTGGAGTGGTAACGCAGATGTAATACGTCAATTTACAAAATTTATTGTGAAATAAGATCACGCTTTAAATAAAATAGGGGATACTCCGGCAGGGCACAGCCACAGTGCTCCAATATTGATCGCGAGGCAGAAATAAGGGACACACACACATTCACACAATAGGATTTTTAATCCGAGAAATCTATCGCGAGAGAGGAAAACGGTCATTTGCGATAAGCTCGATATCCCGCAGTAGCCAGTGTACGACGGAACGCCTACGACGTATTCGGTATTAATAGCGAGGCGGAATATAACGAGGCAAGAGAGTGAGGGGGGGGAGACCGAGGAGGATTCTGAGGAATATAGTTATTAATGCAAACGGGACTTGAGAAATTCCTCTCGTGAAACAAAGCCGTCGTCTTCGACGTCGCCCGGAGCTACTTGGACTCCAATAAACACCAGAGAGACAGCGAAGGAGGAGAGACAAATGAAGAGAATTACGTCGTAGAGGAGAAAATAGAACGGCGGGTGGGTACGCGCCGCTCCTCGGGCATTAGCACGTCGTTAACGCGTACACGGACATTTCCAATTTTCATTTATGACCCTCGTGCGCGCCTCTGCGAGAAGTTGGACGGGAAAAGTTTCGCCCGTCCCCTCCCTCTCTCTCTCTCTCTTTCTCTTTTTCGAAAGAGAGACGAATATGAAATGCGAACGGCAGGAAAAGAACAGTACGTTTTTACAGGTGCATCGATGGCGCGCGATGAGCGAGCGTAAACGAGATCGAAGCTTCACATGGAGGTCACATTACCAGGTGTGTCGGTAATTCCTTTCCGGTTTTTCCGGCAGATGTCACTAGCCATAAGT
>QKQZ01037373.1:0-25056 GCA_003595255.1 Solenopsis fugax
TATATATATATATAAACGCATTTATCTATGTGGCCGCGATCATTTTGTCTATCAATATATAATAAAGACAGAATTGACATTGAAGTAAAGTGAAAGAAAGTGAAATGGTCTCTGTTTTGCCGCAGTAGCTCTGAAGGGTAACAAAGCGGATGACTAGAAGCGAGAGCGCTCTGTGAACAGGGAAAAAACGAGAGAGAAAGAATCATCGGGTTGTCGCAAAAACTGTGACGAGTACGAAGGCACGGTATTCTCTGTAGCAGTCGGCATTTGCGTTGACCCTGGAGGCTTTCGGGAAACGAAGCGCGTAATTACACGCCCAAGGGCGAGCGTCGTTTCAAGCAGACCCCTAACTAACTCTCCGCTTACGTCCGCTCTACGATCCTGCGCCCCGTATGCTTCGTGACCAATCCTTTCCTTCCTTCTCTATCCCGCTATCGTTTTGGTTCTTTGCTTTGTGTGTCATATATCTCCATATTTCATCTCGTTGTAAATAGTCGATCAAACTGTTGGATGAACTGACAGATAACGTGTAGCATTTGTATATACCTCTTTGCGGAAACAGAAAAGCGACTATTCTCATTAAAAATCAATTTATTGAATTGATATAGAACTCAATAATACTTTTTTTTGTTCAAAAATTATATTTGATGATTTATTTTTCAAAACTAATATTTGTCAAAAGAAGTTTTGCGAGCTGTTCTGTAAAACAATACATGTAGGACTAATAGGAAACATTTATTCGTATCGATCATTAATCTTTAATTTTTATAATTAAAAGTGACTTAGTTGTTAGTATTCCACGACCCCCCTGCTGTCTCATAAACGTATCCTTTTTTTCCCTCTTTAGTAAATTGTAAGTTACGTTTTATATACCCGATGAACTTTTATCTATTGGGCGGTGATTGGTAAAACTTTATGACTAACAAACTAGTGTTGACAAGAATTATATCGCGTTAATATTTATTAAGTTATTTTTAAAAAAACGAAATGTTATTTTACCATCTCTTTCCTTCCCGTATTTTAATAAGTTGATTGCATAAACGTAAATTAAATTATATTCTTTAAAAAAAATTTCTTTTGCTATGCAAAAATACCATAAACGACATGAATCGTTCGGAAAGCACTTAGTCATTTCATATCGTTCCACACATTTTTGACGTCGATTTTCTTCTCCACTGCGGAAAACTCTTCGACATTTCCTAGGGACCAAAAGAGGTAGACCGAATTCCACTCGACATTTCTGATACTCTAGGCGATTTCGATGCTTTACATTCCAGAACTTATTCCTTCGGCTGGTTTCTTCACATGCTACATATCTTACAAGTATCTCGCACATAACGCCATATCTGGGACGAGAATTTCAAGAAAACAAGATGTATATTCATACGCAGTCAATTCGAGAACGCTATACGATAAAAAATTTCTCATTTGTTCAAAACAACACATTAAAATCCTTATGTTATTATTATATTATTAATTTTTTTTAAAACTTAGTTGACGGCTTATGTTAACTATCCTTTCAAACTTATTTGTTATTTTCAGTTATCATTAGAAATAATTGAATTAATCGCGTGACGGGAACACCTTAATCCCAATCTTAATCTTGCATAATAGTGTCTTATCTACGGCATCCCCCTAGATACTGCAGCGCACGGTACATCGGGTATAATACTCGATAAGACGCTTATATAGAGATCAGAACAGGTCTCCAGTGTTGCATCACGAGTAATATGTTAGACGTTACTTGCTTACTTTTATTATCTTCCGTTTATGCCTCAGGAAAATGAAATTTTCTCCGAGATGCCGGCGATTCGTCTTGTGGGATTAAAAAGCCCCTTAATTTCCCTAGCGGGGCCTCGGCATCTCACCTCTTCTTCAATAACACGTTCCACCACTCGCCGTGCATCCACTTTCGGCCAGCTACACAACACGGTTAGCTTTTAGTTTATCTCTTCCGATGTTGTATATCGCAAAAAATTTAGACTTAGGACTGTGGACAGTTGCGCGAGTTCAAAATGAAAGAAAAAGGAAAGGAAGAAAGAGAAGCGGCGGGCTAATGCGCGCAGAAATTAAACAGAATTCTAGATGAAGCCTCACTGGAGTGGTGCGCGCTGTGACATGCTAATCACCGAAACACTCAGTTCTTCAGAGGCGTTTTCCTCTTTCCACCAACGATGCTTATGAAATATGCAAATACCCCGTCACTGTCCATTTCATTTAATCAGAAAGACCTTTGGTTACGTATCAATATATTTTTAAAAGATTACAGAATAAAAAAGTTAGAAATTTCCGCTAATATTTTAAGTATTGTTGCTTTAAATTAGCTCAATAATTGCAGATAAAAAAAAAGTTCTTATTTCAATTTGTATGTATTACATTAACGGTCGAATATCTTCAAAAGAAAAATGTGTTTTTAATTTTTGATATCTTTTTAAATATCTGACAAAATCGTTACTCGTATATTTTATTTCTATTACTTTTATTCGCATTATTTTTGTCGCATTTCTCTATGTGTTTTTTCTTCCATGTTTCTTTTCTATATATTCTAGTTATAACAAAATTGACTTAATTAAAAGACATTCGCACCATGAATATGTCCAATGTTACAAGCGTTGTATTGAGGGCAAAAAAGCAACCAAATCAACGTATATGTTGTATATTTAAAACAGCGATTAACAGTAAAGTAACCAAGCAAATGTCGGAACAAACCAAGAGTACCGACTGCATTCACTGCACTCTCGGGCTCCCCTTAATTAATAAAGTATCCGCGTAAACTAACAGTTTTATTGCAGAGCTGGTGAACTTAATACAAAAGAAGCAGCCTTTGTTTCTGCGCGACGAAGTAACGAAGTCCCGGACAAAGTCAGAGCTAGGCACTGAGCAGATTACTCGTTACATACTTAAAATTTCAGCAAGTCTAAGAAAAAAATCGTACATTTTCTTCCTACTGTTTTTTTACGAATTACACCGGCTTTTTTGCTTTCGATATTTTTTTATGCTAAGCAAAATCCTGACTAAAGTCGTTGCACAACTCTAATGCTCAATCGATCGATAAAAATATAAAATTATTTTTTTTTATTTAAGTAAAATTTGAATTTTGTTACATTTGTGTTAAATTGTAAATTAGATAATCATAATTTATTATTAGAACAATTATAATTTCTGTTTAATATTTATATCTTTTGTAATTTTGCTTCACAGGTCGCTTGCTTTAATTAAGAATTCGACTAACGTTTAAAGTAATGTTGGAAAACGCTCCATAAAGTTACAGTATTACTACATTCTCTCTGTGCTGAATCGGACTCGCGTTCACAAAGAATTATGGAGGTAGCTAAGATGCATTTGTTACACATTTACAAAGTAACGCCTCTCGCGTAACTGGCAAGATGTATTCTGGAAAAGTAGCCAACTACTTTCCGCACCAGTTATTTCTCGTTCCATTATGGCTAGAACTAGAGACGCCTTAGAAATGGGCGAGCACGTATGCCCGCTAAGCGCAGTACTCAAGCAATGAAGGAAAGGAAGCCACTGAAAAAATAACTTTTTAATTCGGCCTAATGTCCAGACGGTTGGGAGAGGTTGGATTTATGGTGCTGGCCTCTCACCCGTGGGGTCGAGCTGGTGTTTACGAGAGTTCACCACAAGAATGTTGTCTACTACCCTTTGCTACCCTCCTAAATATTGCCCGCGTGTGTTACGTGCCGGTGCTATCGCTGCTGTTACTACTAGCTTTGCAGCCGTTGCCGCTACCGTCGCTGCTACTGCTGCTGCTGCTGCTGCTGTTGCTGCTGCCAGCTTGTTTTTCGAGGCGCTTTCATTACGCGTACCGTACTTGCATTTGCGATTAAACCGCTGAGTTATGCGCATGTGCATTTTTAGCATGCCACGTTGTCGTCACTCGGTCATCGCGGCTTCTCTTTTTGCTTTTGCATACTATTTGTTTCGCCTCGATCTCACGACATAGTCACGTTGCCTCGAAAATTTCATGCGATGTGACGTGCGCAATAAAATTGGTATGTTCACAATCCGTACAGCCACTCAGAATTTATCCCGCAAAAATTGTGTTCTCCGGTGGTTTATTTGAAACCATCGAAAATGAATACAAAGCATACGGTGGCAATTAGATTCTATGATTTTCACTTCGCAGTCAGAGAAAAAAAGTTAGCTATTATATCAATATAAAATATAAATGATACTTTATTAATATAATATTATATCAATGCACATGAAATATACTTGCACAGACTGCTGCAATTAAAATTATTGAATGATAAAGTGCTTTTTATAATTTGCATATTCATTTAAAAGATGAAATATTTAACTTTATTAACAGAATAAATTTTATTCGAATTTTAAAAACTCTACTTTTATTGCTTCATTTGCAGTGCCATACGATTACAACATATTTGTTTAAAATTTATGCGAATCATTTTACAATTTAATGAATATAATTACATTTTTTACTTTCAAAAATGAGGCTCAGCCATAACACCAAGCAAGGCCAAAATTGTAATCCATTGTTACTTAAAAAAAAACACACATACACACACAATTAAATTATTAAATTATTATAATACCGTCCGATTAATATTATGATTTTGATCACGCGTTTGGCAGCAGGCTCATGCGAATGTAGGAGGTCAAAAGGGACCCAATTAGTAATTTAACGAGATAACAATAATGTTCGCGATAACTGACAAAACAGCTGCGCCGCAATACGAACAATTTTATTGTTTCAAACTGATCTTTCCTATGCTTGTTTATCGAAACAACCAATTCCTGTGTGCGATTGTATATCGTCACAGCATTATTCATCCCTCGGGCGTATTTGACCGGCTGTATCCTAATGAACATTCTCCCATTCACCCTCCTCGCAGCGATCCACGTTTAGCCCCATTCGCTTTTTTTTCCCTGCCGTTTGTCGTACGCACGGGAACCGAGCGCTCTCTGAATTATTAATAAAGCAGTTTTGGATAAATTATTCGGGAATGCCGACGGAGACCGATTGCCCCGAAGACCTATCTGGGAGTCGATATACGCGCAACGGGACCATCTCGAAGGATCTGGAGCAAAAGGTGTTGCGTGATATGAGGAACGTAGAATACCACTATATGTCCATGTGTAAGCACGAGTGGAATTGACATTAGAAGATGGGATAGTGGGAAAAAGGCCATACACAAGATGCTGGAAGTGTGCCGTTAAAGAAACATGATGATACGAATAAGACGGAGAACGATACTAGTTTAGAAAAAAGAAGTGCCATGGGGAAAAGATGTGCGAGAAATATCGATAAGGGAAAGATAGTACTCAGCTCGTTAGTGACGCATGTACACAGTATACTTACACCGTGTAGCCATGGGATTCTGCGTGATCTATCGCCAGCGTTGGGTGGACGTAAGCGAGAGGTATTTAAAGCACGATAAAAAAAAGTACACGAGAGTGTAACGTAATAATATGCATCCAAAATGCGTCCATTGATATCAAATAAAACTAGAGCGGCATGATTATAACAAAAAGAAACTAATCAGTTTGATAACGAAAACAGAATAGAAAAGTAGTGAATTATAATGATAAAAAGAATCTCTATTTTCATACTTTTAAAATTATGTATTTTTATCATACAATTATCTTAATGTAATCTGTACAGCCAGCTATTAAAATTAATACAGATGCTATACAGATGTGTATATTCATTATATTGTAATTTTTACAATGGAGTGACATACGATATCTGAATTACTTTGTTTAGTGCCATTTACATGACTTCATCTGAAATATTTTATTAGCTGAGAAATCAGATGTTGTAATTTTATTTATTTAATTAAAAAAAAAGTGTGTCTTTTCTCTCGACTGTAATATCAATTGGCGCACAATCCTTCGCGGTACTTAAAAAAAGAACAGAGGAAAAGGAAATGCACAGATGCATCTAGATCTATAAAGGAAGTACACCCAAGTCGGCAATGTTGCACGTACATCCCCACAGCTGCTATGCGTTTTCCTCACGAGCATGTTGGGGCTATTGCTAAAATATTGCGGAACCAAATATAGAAAGAAACGAAAAAACCACAAGTAGGGGACGTTTCGAATGCGGGAAGAAAAATACGCGAGAACCACACGAAGGAGGGCGAACGTGCGTTACCAGCGGCACAACGCGGTAACGACGCGACGGGGTGGACGGGGGGGNTGGGGTGGATAGGGGCAACGCTAGCGAGAAGAGGGGAGTGGGGTGAGTTGAGTATACAAGTTTCGAACGACGCGTTCTTATTTTCTAAACAAACACACCGGCAGGACCCACCCTTCCCTTCGGCGTCGGGTTTATTTCGAGGACTCGTATAAGTGCACATACGAATAACCGGCGCAGGTCGGTACGCTGCCGTATGTTTGCGTGTTTGTTTGTTGATACAATACGTACAGACACGGCGCGCGGCGCAGAAAACTTTTCCGCTATTGGAATTCGAAAGCGGGTGTATCGGATCCAATAATGAATTGTCAACAGATAATGCGAAAGGCGACTTTTCCATTTCGCTTTCCCGTGAGTTGTTTCTCCCGTTCGAATAATCTTTTTAAAACACCCAGACCGGGATTGCGTTTGATGGACTTTAGTCCGCTGGTTACGTTCTGCGGAAACAGCTCTGCGGCGAGAATAAAAATACTTCTCTCCACTTGCGCAGCATTCGCATGCTGCGCGCAGCATCCTCTGCTCCTAGCAGTTTATTTTTTGACGGCTCGGTGTATTAATTCGAATGCGTCGGACATTTTTCCGCGGCAGCGCACATTACGAATATCATGGCTAACAGTTTTGTATCGTCGGCAGAATGGCGCAAAAGAGGTGGCGCTTGCCAAATGTGTGGTTAGAAGAGTGGAAGGCCATAATTTATGTGCAGAAAGTTTCGGTGCATGCGCACGTGCTAATTACTTAGTGCTTTTGTTTATTTTACTTGCGTTAACAATCGGAAGCTTCATATAAAATGTAATAGTAATCAATAATAAACAACCTTTGCAGTAAGTAATTTAATTAACGGATCAACATAACATGTGATAAATACATTTTAACGTAAATATATTAAATATAACTGCAATAAAATACATTAAATTAAGTAGTTATACAGCCCATTATTCCGCCATTTCTTTATATAATAATAATAATAATAATAATAATAATGATAATAATAATAATTAACGTATAATCATTATTAGTATTATTATATAAAGAATCAATATTTCGAGTAATTTTAATAGTAATTTAATATGCGAATTTAACAAATTGTGAAATAAAGTATTATTTTAAATATAATAAAAAAATTAATAGGTTAGACACGTGCAACATGTGCAAATATTTTTAAAGAATATATTATACAATACAATATGTTATACAATGGTAAAGATATTGTTTTCTTAAGGAATGATAAATGCTTTTATATAAAAAATGTATCTGACAATGAGTATCACTATACTTAAGCACTTTCTATTACACAATTCCGACTGGTCGGCTATCAAAGTTTGCAGCCGAGATCTATGTGCCTCTCCACATCTATGTATACTTCTCCAAGGCATTCAAGACACATCAATAGCAATCGATTGAATTTTTCTCATCTTTCAAGTGGTTTAGAATTTCAACGGAAGAAACTTATATCAGGTGTTGGAAGCCACTTCTAGCTACTTTCGAGGTGAAAAGTCACGTTCGAAACGATATTTTAGAGTGCCATCTAATAATGGAAAAGACGTCATATTAAAAGCTGGGTAAATGCATATTCGATCATGTGATACCGCAGCAATGTATTTTCGTATGTTCCGCGCCATAAATATCTGCAAAATTTCTAACTCTGACGTTGCATTTAGCACTGTCTCATAATATAAATAATACGCAAACGTTAAATCGCATTTTTAGTGAGATATTATATCGTTCGATGTAAATAAATATATTATATATTTATCAGCACAAAATAATAATTTTTTAAAATACCTATATTACATCAGTTTAAAAATCGATAAAAGTATAACTTAGTGGCAGTGACAAATTTTCTTTTAAATTATAAATTTTTAATATTATAATATTAGATTACGATTATAGATGTAGCGGAGACCGGGGCTAAACATTTCATATTTTAAAATTTCAAAGCTACAATTTTTCAGACAATTAATTGTTATGAATGCCTATACAGACATAACAGAAGCAACCTTCGTTCACGTGTTAATGTCTACCACGATCCTATTGAGCGCATGTTTTGTTTTATAGTAACTAGAATATAAATATGCAGCGACGTGGCTATTTTGCCCTGATACCGGAATCAGTAGAAGCTCCTTATAAAATACACGTAATCTGCATCTTGAACGAAATTTTACAAGTAAAACTATTTTGCAATAAATAAGCTTTCTTGTAATTATTTTATTTTAAAAGAAAGTAAAAGATCTTAATACAACTAAAAAATAAAAGTCATTATATTCTATCGAAAATAAAATATCACGTAAATTAAATTCCAGAGTTAGGATAAAGTTAGATGAAGATGTCTTTATGTATATACTAAACTATATGTTTACAAATTAGTGATTACGCCTAATCTTACCCAACTGACCTCGACCGCCCATCTGCTTTATTTCAATCATTTTGGATAATAAATGCAATTTTTATGAATAAAATTGCATTTATTATCTACAATAGTATATCATATAAACTTGCAAAAAACTTCACTCTAGTTAGTAGCACGTTACTCAATTTTATTCACTCATACTAAAAAATATTAATATTAAAATTTATTAATATTAAAATATAAAAATTTTGGGAGTCTCAAAAATTTACTTTACTACTGTTGAGTCAGTTTTTTCTTTTTTTATAAATGTACAATAATTTTAGTCCGATTTTAATAAAACTCAGGGAAAAGTATCTATGTTCTAAAAGGATCATTTTACGATTTTGTGTTCACAGTTTTTTTTTAAGATACGTACTAAAAAAAACCAACAAATTTCTCCTGCTATTTAACCCTTTATTTTATATTCGGTTATTTCATGTAAACTTAACCTAAGTAAGTAAAGACTGATACAAAAAGCTGTAATTTTTAATTTATGCGTCTATTAACATATCAATACATCACAATAATAAATTATATGTGAATCATAATTTATTTAACCCATTAACCAAACATTCATATTATCTGTTTCTATGTAATTACAAACTGACGGCACATGGTCGGAAATGAAGAGAGAGAATGGATCATTAATAATCTACTTTCTAATATGAATAACAATGCGAACGCGAGACAATAAACTCGACATAAACTGTAGGACCATCCCTTTCTCAGTGAGATCGACGCGTGGTGTGTAGCGTGCCGCTAACTTGCTCTGCAACACTCGATCAACGAATTAGAAAACGTCGAAGTTAATGCAAGAGTTCTTTCCTGATCGTTTCTAGATCGCGTCAGCGATACAAGCTATAAATAGTATGCCCGCCTTGCGACGTTGTAAGTCAATCGTGATCGTTTGCCTGGGGAACGAAGAAGCGACTAAGTCGGTAACCTTATTTCACCCTGCGCGCGTTCACAGTCAGGGATCACGGCAACAGGACCCATACATAAAAAGTTACGAACTGCAGCAGCCTGTGACATACAGTGGCGTGCAAACAGAGAGGAACGTACGCAGAGATCAGGAATAAACTCCACTGCAGCGGCAGCGGGCGCATTGCGCAAAACCCCCTGACTAGCCCACTCTCACCTTCTGACGGTTGCCAGTGGGGGAAGGGGTGCGCTACCTCTTCTACCTACCCTACCTACCCACACTGCACCCTCATTCCCCCCTGCACCCTTTCTTCCTTTTACCAGCGCGTTTTTACCATATACGATCCGTTTCCTCCCCCCACCTCTCCCCGTCGACTGCCGTTTGCCCATTCGAATATAACCCGTGACCGCTCTCTATCTCTCACTGTCACACCTCATCCAGCCCTCTCACCTCTCGCTTCTATTTCATTCCCTTTTTCTCGCTAGCCGACTTGTCCTTTTTTCGCGCTCTTCATACCTAATTGGGCATTTTGTGCTGCACCGTCCGAGATATTATCGCGGTAATAGCCGCATGAAGCGACGGGCTACGGGACTCGCACAATGGTGCATTTCGGCGGGTACCACTTTGCCCCGTCAGCTCGCACTCGGTGTTTTTTCGTTACCGTTCTCTTTGCGCCATGGAGATCAGAATCGCTCGTTCATTCGTTCGCTCCTCGACGCGTGCGCGTCGCCGGTAATCTTGAGTATTCTGTCCACGAAGTCGTTCATTTTCCCTCGGAAAATTCTTTTGTATTCACGCGCGAGAAATATTAATGGTTTTTTTTTAAACCATGCCATTTCAGGAATTAATTAAATGAGCTTAATTAATTTTATAATGCGAATGAATTTAAAATCAAAAATGTTTCTTCGAATATAGGGAACATTAATGAAACAAACACGACTTCCCTTTCTGAGATATAATTATAACGATATTATTCGCCGATCATATTTTAAAAGCGATTAATAATTAAGTGACTGAGTTCGGAATGATTTTCATACTGTATTTAAATGTACTTTAAAACCTAACAATTCTGTGGAACTGAAGATTTAAATATTCCATAAGTTGTCGTATTCTTTTAAATCGATATTTTTGACGTGCTTTACAGAATCTTCACGCACATTTATTCCATTAATATAATTTGTGTACACTGAGAGAAATGTTTGGTAAAATCAACCAAAATTTGATTGAATAGTGATGAAATAAATTTTATAATTACTAAATATATAGTTGTTTTGACCAAACAATTTGTAGCCTTAACCAAATAATTATTTTCATACAACGAATTACAAAAAGTTTTGTTAAATATAACTAGGTTTTTGGTACAAATAACTACAAAATTCATTTGATCACTATTCAACCAAACTTTGGTTGATCTTACCAAATGATTTCTCTCAGTGTAGGTTTCCTTGAAAAAATTTTTCTTAGAGCAACTGGAATAAAAGAAAGTTCACCATTAAGAAACTAAGGGATTTGCTCTCAAAATACGTCTCACATATTTTTTATGTTTGTGAATACTGTAGCTTTACTTTTTATCAAAGTTTCTCGTGTGCAAGGTTATATTACAAATTATTAAAGAAAATTATTTTTCGTCTGTAATTCAACAGAAATAGGTTATAACTTAAAAAATAAATTTATATAACTCTACATTAAATAAATAATATCATTTGAAATTTGTATACATGAAAAACAAGTGATATACGTAAATAAACTATTCTCTTAAGAGAGAAATATTTAATAATAAATTATTTTTTACAATATATAATTCGTTTTCGATATTCAAGGTATTATTGCCTTTTAGTTTCGTAACGTACATGTATTTCTAATTTTGTTAGAAAATAGTGCCTCGGGTAAAGGTGACTACTACAATACGCGCCAAAGATCGCCATTTTCACGTAATTTCTCCACTATCTTTGGCATGCAATATATGATCGTCTATGCAGAAGCTCTCGGTGTGTAAGCATTCGTTAGCATAAAGGAACCGCGGCCAGTACCTGACCCGTATCGCGACATTATCGGCCCTCTGGCACAGTCGTTAGCGTGGTAACGGTAATTGAACTGCTACCGAGAGGAGCCAGTGGCTCTCACGTCCTCGCAATCGTTGCTGATTTCCTTAGAATAGTAATCCTCCGTTCGGCTACGTCTTGCACCCTGTATAAAATCGTCGTTACCATCAGAAGACATTCTGAGTGATATGCGAGTACGTTAAGCTTAATCGAAGAACTAATTCGGACCCGCACAATCATCGCTAGGTACGGTGATTACGTTTAAACGCCGAGGATAATCCGCGTTCCGACTGACGCGTTCGTTTGCATAGGACATACGGTATGTTTCGGTAATATCGCATGACTGCTATAATTAAAACGGCGATCGCACCATTAAACGTAGCGATAACTCGCGTTTCCTCTACCACATTATTTGATGAAATCAGTTTCGAGTGTCATTAATGAAATAACAAAATAACGGGTGAAATATTATCCTTTTATCATTTGTATTATGAGACGAAAAGCGAGCAGAATTAAAACCGTCGATTTTACCTTACCGTTATCACTTGTGCCTATCTTTAAATACAAGTAACATTATATTATTGTTAATGTTAAACATTTAATTTAACTACAAATATATTTTGAATATTGAAAAGTAGCATAATACGAAGACATAAAATTTTCGTTAGATTGATGTTTTTATTAAGACGACATACGATCCCATATTAAGTTTGGCCATCTAAATAGCTAAGTCAAAGGTCGCCTTTCATTGAATTACGTTAAATAGTTGTACGTAGTGAACAGCTGATACCACGTAAAATAAATAATGAAAATGTAAACATAACATAAAACGTCATTTCGCACAGACTGCACGAATTCATTGCACGGCGTTTGCCAGGTAAATATTGACTACGCAGGCACAGAACTGGAATGTTCACTGCGCGGCCGTAGCCAGCTTACGCTCATATTTCAGTTTCAAATGATTCATTTACAAATTTCCCCGTAATTTATACTTTCAATCCTATATTACGCCGCTTGCTGTTTTATATAAAGCATAATATTTCAACATTACTCATTTCACTCACAGAATGTAAAATAAATAGGAACTGCGTTATGACGCGATATAAATTTTCTATGCCGAATTATGTATTTAAAAAAAAATAGAATAATACTGAATAATATTGAAGCGAGGTCTAAAATAACATTAATTAAATTTCACAATGCTGGTCGATTAATTATAGAAAGAGAGTTGTAAAAAAATGACGTCTATTTTAGCCGCACAAGACTTGTTATTTTTATGATAAATGTATCGTGCATTAAAAAAAATTCACATTCATAAAATTATATCTCACGTATATTGAACATTTTTAACTGAATCGAACATTACACTCGTGACTTATTTGAATTATAAAACAACGGAAGAACAATATATTATTTCTGTCTATTATTCTCATAATATTAATTGTGAAGTGTGATTGTTTCAAGTAAGCGCTTTCTAAGCTCGCATTGGTATTTGATATCACGTAAATGCAGTTGCCACTTTTCTTAGATTTTCCTTCTTCGAATTTGTAACTCTAATATAATCCACCAAAATGAGAGTGGCAAAATAATCATTCTTAATGATACTACTCAATCGATAGTGTTATCGTAAGAAAGTTCGGACAACTATCACGTACATTCAGCCGTAAGATACACGTAACATGTCTGTCAGGGAGAAAGAGAGAGAGAGAGAGAGAGAGAGAGAGAGAGAGAGAAAGCGAACACTACGCGTGCTTAATGGGAGAGAGCTTGCGAATAGCTCGAGGAAACTTCGCGAAATATCACTCGGCTGGTCCCTAAACCAACCGACGCAATGGCCGGTATTCCTGTTGGAAGCGGAATAATATCAGCTGTAGGGGTAGCGTAGCAATTTCATTACCGTAACCACTGGGTACCCAGGCATTCGTGTGCAACCGACAATGCCCTGCGCGTTTATGAAAGGGACAGCCTATACGCGAGATTACACGACTGCTCAAGTATAGCTAGCCGCGCGGTTGCTAATTCACCCGAAAGCTGGGACTCAGTTGTGGAACGTACGGGCGAGCGAACCGTATCGAAGCACAAGCGCAGAACTCCTGGCTGAAACCCCGTGTCAGGGATACATTTACGTTCTTCGTACATGGAGCATGAAGCTACTTCTCCGCGAAGAAACGCTATCGAGCGGACCAACAAGACGCTTTTGACCACTGCCACCTTTTTGTTGCTATCCTATGTGCGTGTTTATCGCACGAAAGGTACGAAAGAGCTGTTAACATCCTATTGTTACGTCGAATGATTATTAGTTTTTATAAAATAATAGCTTTCTCCATATTTTCGCGTAATGAATATTTAAAAGCTACAACATCAAAGCGTATTTTTCGAGCAACCTTTAAAATCAATGAAATTTTTCCGGAAAACTAAAATGTTTACCAAAATTTATATTAGTTTGAAAATAAATTTTATTTATAAAAATAAAATACGAAATATGATAGTCGAGAGAAAAAATTACTTGATGTTATTGTGAAAATTTCGAATGTACGATAAATAAAAAAGAACGGGAGAAGTGTAAATATTAATTGCTTATAAATGATGAATAGCAGATACCACATAGATCATTAATTATAAAAAAGAGATAAATGTTGAAGGGGGTTTAGTGAATATAGAGAAGCTGTAATGAAAGAAAAGTGTACAGCTTTAATTAGGTTCGCCCGGACCGAGAACAAGCCCTGGGTTGACAAACTACCTTCATCCACCGGCGTCTTTCTGCGTCTCTGTTCCGTTAACTCAAGGCAGCGTTGTTTCCTGAGGAAGCACGGAGGGAGGGCATAGCGCCGTCCCCATCATCTGCTAATAAGACCCCAGCTCTCTTATTTAGCCGGACCTTTTCTAGGAAGGAAAGGTAGTAAATTGTCGGTTCCTCTGTTTCGTTTCCTCGCGCCCATGAGCAAAACCAGAACCCAGACGAAAGTACGATTTTCACAGACAGGTACACTGACGTACGCTGACGTTGCCAGCCAGCGGCAAAAATCGTAATGCCTTAGGCTTCACCTTTACAAATCGTATTATCAAGTGCATTTTATATGTATTTTATACATCTGTCTTTGACAATCTTTAAAGTTATATATAATTTAATAATTATATCGGTTAACTATAGAAAATTATAAGAACATAACATTTTTTTTTAAATAATCACAATTAGTTTTCAATAAAAACATTTTATATTAGACTTGATACATTGGAGTGATGATTTATAATTAGTAATAATATTTCTTTGATACACACACATAAATGACGTGGACTGATTTTTTTTTCTAAACGAAGAAAAAAAATTTTGTTATATAATCTTTTTTTTCTTAGAAGAAATGAAATCAAATTTTGTTTCTTTGCTGTTAATTACGTTTTCATCAGTCGCAATCGATACGACGTTTTCATTAATCAAACTGTTACTTTATAACGAAAGTAATTCTAACTACGACCTCAGCAAAGTTGGTTACATAACCAGAGAACGAGGCGACGTTTAACTCTCACACTAACAACGTCTCGTGGATACTCCGGATAAACCTAAATTTACTACCTACGGATGATAGGCGAGGGTTGTTACGAGAAACATATGCGGCGCGATGCCGTCACGTCAAACGTTACCGAACAAGTATATGCCAGAGTTCACAGGTGCACACGTGACCAAGTATACATATGTATAAAATATACGTACATATACGCATACATATGCACACATACACACGCATACATATATCTAGAGCGAAGCGACGAGCTATGAAGCAACTTCCGTAGAAACTTCGTACTCGGATAATTGTTATTATCGCGTTACCGGGTTAATTAGAAGCATCAAATGTAAAGGCAGACGAAGTAAATCTTACAAATTCTTGCATGATCACTACTGTCGTTTTACACATACATCACAGCGGCATGTCCGCACATATTGTATGTCCACACACACATAAGAAAGATACAACTGTATTTTTTGAAACTGCAAAACCATGCCACACGAACCAGAAAACTTCGAATTGCACGAGATTGCAACTTCGTCAAGACAAACGTTCCGCATGAAGCTACTCTTGATGTGGATAGAGAGCGGTAAGGGCGACGCTTGGAAAAGACGCAGGTCAGTCAGAAAGAGTGAGTTGCGACGAAAAGCTCACAAAAGAGAGTAGAAAAAACTTGGCTTCAAATGTTGAACACCACTGAGTCTAAAGGACCTCCGGCGTTTAATAACATTTATAATGAAAGGAACCCGCTGACGTTTTAAGAGAAAATGAATTCCCGGTTACGTACGTACTTATGGAATGCGATTCTTTTTCTCCTTCGTCGCTTGCGATCTCTATCTCTTCTTTCTTTCTTCCGTTATAATGATTCTAAAACAAAGTGAAGAACTTGACATTGTTTATCTTCCAAGATCGATTATCAAACGGAATCTCGATGTGCTATTATTTTACGGATGACAGTGAATACAGAAGGTTGTCGTAAATGTAGATTATTACGTGATGAATTTTAAATACGAACTTGCAATGTAATAAAAACAGAGATCTTAGGGAAACGGCTGGTAGCAATGTGCAGCGTCTGAAAAATACGAGCACCCTCATGATAATTATGCGACAGTTCTCTTCCGCGTTAAATTATATAAACATCCTGATCTCAAACACTTGCTTTCAGAAGTGATTATCAAAGGAGCTTCGTGTCAACATATTTAAAAATTTTGATATTAAAAGCATCGAATCTATCCGCAAAAAATAAATTAGTTAATTAGATTGCAAGCTTGTTAGACACGAGAAGTATATATTGCAATGTTGAAGCTAAAAACTCTTGCGTTTGCCGTTATTCAAGAAAGTTTAATTTAATGTAGCAAATCTCGACTGTTTAGATTCTCTCCGCCTATTTGTCCATTTATAATATAAATTCCAATAATTGTAATAATTTATAATCCAGAGGAGAAAAATTGACAAACGGGCCGAAAAAGTGCTGAATAGAATCAACTTCCAACCGAGTCTCCTTTTCGTTTACTACTTTCTTTCTTTCCTGACTTCCGACCTAGAAGACCCCAGGCGTCTGTAGAAAATATTTCATGTTCAGTTAATTAGCGTAAGACAAACAGGGCAGAGTTTCTGCTCAGACGTAGTAAAAAGTGATCCTTCTTTTTGCGTTGCTGCTTTATTCTTCTTCACTGTCACAGTAAGATAAATAATAGCGGCAAGACATGTTTTAATTTTTCATGGATCACCTTTTAACATAGAAGGAAGCGTAGACAAGTATCTCTTTCATCACAGCCGATGATTATGAACGGAGATTTTTTTTCTCAACGCAGGGTGCAAACAATAACATTTGAACAATGTGCAGTAGAAAATTACATGAAAGCGTACAGTGAGAATACTGAAATTAAAAATTGTATGAATAATTTACTAAGCTTATATAAATTTGCGAAAAGATAACACACATTTGCATAAAGTTGGTTATTAAGCAACATTTATCTTTCGTTTAGCACAATCACACAAGTGTCAAGATGCTCCAGTACGTTGATTAATCTGCTAGTTAAAGTCGTTTGTAACATATACGTGGACGATCGTTAGAAAATGGATCGTCATCTATCTTCTCCGTTACATAGTGTTGATGCGACCGAGCGAAAAGCTAAGCGGAAGACCAGATACAAACGAATCAAGAACGTTCTGAGCGACGCCAGCTCCGTTTAGCGATGCGATCTTGGCTGCAACTAGGTCGAAATGTCTAATGTTTCATCTCGACGTTGCGCACGGCTGGAAATTACCGCGCCGTCTGAAGATGTGATCGCAGCCAAGAGGTATCCGCGTGCTCCATTATCATGCAGATACGTACGCGCAACAATTCGAGATGTTATACCTGCAAGGACCACTCTCGCAACAAGCATTCCGCGAGAGAGCGTAAATCGAGCGACGGGAGGGCGCGCAGGGGAAGAACGCGTTGCTTGTGAGTTCCCATGAATAAGTTGATAGAGTTCTATCGGACGTGGTACGCGGTTACGAATTAGTAAATCAGCGTATGCGCGATTCGGCCGATACTATGGTTGGTAAAGCAAATGTAAAGCCGAATCGCCGACCACACGGCCACAGCAGACCACAGTAGCATAATAACCGAGAGTAATGCGTGAATTATTAACTGCTTCCTATCTTGCTACCATTTACTCTCTCTCTCCTCTCCCCCCCTCTCTCTCTCTCTCTCTCTCTTTCTCTCTGTAGATACATGAGCACACCTTCGAGGTCGCGCACTCGTATGCGTGAGCGCGCGTTGGGAGTCCACCTTTGTCTGCTGTGTATTAAATGGTTTCGTACACGTAGATTAGCCGCTGTCTACCCCACGAACAGGGTTGTACGTCACGTGAGGGTGTATATATATATATATATATATGTGTGTATAATATATATGTATGTGTGTATGTTTGTATGTGTCCACATTAGCGTGTATGTCTACGTACATGCGAGAACAGACACCCATGGGAGAAGGGGAGAGCGACAGAGACACGGAAACTCTCGCACGCACGAGAACTAAGTTGTCCCAACTACTTGCTAGATGGATCACTATATCATCTTGGTTGTGATGGCGCATCTATGCGTGCATGTCTTTACTTATGCGTGCACGGAAATCCAATAATTCGTTGAAATTTTCTTACAAAGACTTCCAGTCACGAGAACCTGTTATATTGCTCCTTCATAATTGTAAATTAAACTTGAATGCAAATCAGTAATTCAGTATGAGGTATACTACGTAAAAGGTAAACGAATTAGAGCTATTTTAAGTAAGAAAAGACTTTTTTGTTTACTAATGTAACTTCAAGTTTAATTTCTTGAAATTGATTTTTAATTTTTACTTGTTAAATAGCCTTAAACATGTCTTGTTTGCATGTGTTGACCTATTCCTTTCCCATATATATTGATAGTCGCTTTATGTAAATATAATATATATTTACGCATTGCGCGTGCTATCAGGCGAGATATGATAAGAAAAAGAACACAATTGTAGTATAATATATATCAGTACTTTAGAAAATATGCAAAATTATTGTAAGTGTATTATACCTCACGCAAAGTTACAATTACATAATATCTCGGTTTCTCTTTACCATGTGGACACGAACTTACTTTCAAGAGAAAACGGTGAGTGTACGAAGCACGAAAAATTCAACACGCAGGTGAACTTATTACTTCGTAGATGGACTTTAGACTTCTTCCTTTTAATTGGTATAATATGTAATGCAGTAAGAAAGGCTGTATTACATTTTAGTAACTACGAGAAGACATTTTATCAGATTTCAGTAATAATAGAAGTTATACTTTTACTAGATATATCTTGTAAAATGTATGTATTGTACTTCTTACTATCTAATATAATACTTGACTTGGCCCTTTCAAAGTTAACTATATACCACTGTGAAATCCAGTACATGGAAGTCACGTAACATTTAACATCTAATGTGTCCATATGATTTATTTCTTCTTGCTTTTTCAGTAATTTTTACGCAAATTTTAAGAGCGTTTTTTTCCCCCGGATCAAATTTACGACAAATTTCTTATCTCATGATACTCAAAAAGAAAACGATTCGGGTTATCGTCCATAAATTTTCGTGTATGTTCCAATATGGATAACCACGTGGACAAGCTGTCCCGTTAATCTTGAGGCTGACAGATGTGTGTACGCGCAATAGACGTATGAACTTCCTACGTCTACTACAAGGCAAGTTGTAACCGATGTCGTCTATCAGCCCGATGGAGGAGTCATCGATCAAACGTAAGCGAGCGTGGTAACGACGGCGAAACTCTGGGAGACAATATCCCGACTCGAAGAGGCTGACTTGTTAAGCTACTATAACCATAGAACATATCGCGCGATACAACCATTAGACATCTGGGAATGTCATCATCTATAATCGATATTTCAGATGCTTGCACAATGATGAATGATACAAATAATATTTTTGGTAATTAGTAAAAATCGCTTGCCAATAAAGTAATCAATGCTTCGTGTTTGAATTTATAAATATTGTAAAGTTAATTGTAATTTACATGCCATCTCTTTTTTGCTCTATTTTCTAAAAACTCTGTATATTTTTAAGTTTACTTTATGTCGAAGTTTTAATTAATCGATATTTTAATTCAAGATTTTTCATAATGTTTTTTATATTGATAGGATGCAAAATAATACTTTTGATAATTCGGGGTTATACGAATATAACAATCGACTAAAAAAAATTTACGCAAATTTATGAAAACGTAGGTAGACGTGTTCCATGTATAGGTTGAACTTTTTATTATTTTTGCATTTATTTCCACTTCTTTATAAAAAAAAAGTATTATGATGAGATTGCTCTACCCAGATTTTTGATCTCTGGTACAAAAATATCCACATATATTACTGTACTTTTATTTTGATTTGCATGCATCTACGCATTTTACCGTAGAAAACGTACGTTTTATACATGAACGACTATCAGATGCCACAAATAAAGCGCGTAATTTTAAGTCACGTACAGAAACAAAATTATCTTCTCAGAATTCATGAATTTTAAACTAATTTTTAACATGAATATCCAAAAAACTATTAACGATTATTACTTTTATGTTTGTTAAATACTAATTAGCACAGAAATTAATCGTAATTTTTGATATTTTATAACATTTATAAACTAAAAATATAATTAACAATTTAAAAATATAACTAAAAATATTCTTATACCTTGATAACATATATAACAGCAATATGCATCAAGTATAAAACAATATTTTAAACTTGAAATAAATATAAACAATTATTTCTAAGAAAACAATATAAATTAAAACAAATCAATTATTGCAACTTAATTAAGCTTTTGTTACGTAATTCCTGCATTGCAAATATATTGAACAAATTTTATCGCCGCACGATTATATGACTAATCGTTTATTATGCATATTGGATTTAGATAAACATGCTTGCTGAAGTTAATCATTACATGTGCAAAGTATCTATCTTGCAGTATCGTATTTAATATATCTCATTGGTAGTTAGACACGGTGGCAATTAGCCATTATCCTGAAGGGATCGAAGAAGAAACGATATTTGTCCATTCTTGCAAAACATCTTCTTCGTTGATCGCGGTAGTCGAGCGGCACTTTGATATACTGTTTCCGGCTGTAGATGGTAGACAAGACGGCGGCAGTTAGAGGGCTAGAAAGACGTAGCACATAGAGGTTACCACGTGCCCTTTGGAAAAGGCCCGGCACGAGGCCCTAGGAGAAACAGAGAGAAAGAGAAAGAGAGAGAGAGAGAGAGATAGTTCAAGCTCTTAATTAGCTGCAATTACTGCAACATAGCGATGTCGAGCGAATCGCCCGAGGCTCATCCTCCGTCCTTCTATCTTCTATCTGCGTGTAAACCCGGCCCTCTCGTCTCTCGTTCCTCGCTCTCCATCATGGAACTCTACGTTTCCTCATCGGTTCTCGCTTCATTTTGATCCCCATCTACTATCCCTCTTCCGTGAAAGAGCCAATTTATGATGGAATTTAAACTAATGTGCGGAAAATAAAAGTCGCTCAAACCACATCGTTGTGCTTCTGTCATGTTATCTGCAATCAACTTGGTTTAACACTGCCATAGCCCCGCGAATATCGCAAAACGAAAGACATGAAGTTATAATCTTACAAATATATGACAAAAGGATAATCGCGATGCACCCGCCATCTTTGCGCTATTTTATCGGGTTCTTCATTATTCCTAAGATAATGAGAAATCTTGTGCAGTGTAACAAGGAAGATAATAATATAATCTTTATTGAAACGTCTTACACAATACCTCGCTATTTTGTCAAAAATTATCCACACGTTCAAATTAACGGTTTTTTTTTTTTTACAAAAATATCGATCTTTTTCTTTCTACAGGTATATACTTATTTTTTCCTTATATTTGCATTAATTTATTCGAAAATAAATTGGAAATAAATTAGTAAAACAAAAATAACTTTATAATAAGCTTAAAATAGATAAAATATCCTTCATAATTTATAATATACCAAAAGCCTTCCCTATAAAATAAAAAATATACAATTTGCAATGTAACAAGGTCATCTTGTATGGAAAAGATTAACGAAAAATTGCGTTATTGTTGTAATAAAGTAAGTGGCAGCAAAATTTGTGTCGCAGTAAATATTATAGTTGGTGTAGATTCCTTTTTGGCAATGTCTGATGCCAATAGTTCATAGATTCCCTGTGCTCAGTATCGCGTTACCGTGCGTTTCGCGTGTCACTTCGTCTCCTACGCTTTGCAGTTGGCGAATACTGCGATTGCGGCCACAAACGGAATTATTTATAAGGTTGAACATGAGCCAAACTCGTCTGCAAACCACCAAGGTTTCACTCCTCATGACATTCTCCTATGTCGATGCTGAAAGTGCAAAATTACATCATCTACAGATCTATTATAATTATGTCATTTAAGATCTAAATCCGATTCTTCGATTAACAAAAAGTAGTTAACATGGGAAGTGAAGTTTTCTCGATAAATTTGCAAAGCGTGATTAGTTTTATATCTTCTAATATCATAAGCATAAAATTATGTATTATAAAAGATTCATTATCATATACAAATTTTTTAATATGTTAAAGGAGAATTATAGAAAATAAAATGCATTATTATTAATTTGCCAGGATGAAAATTTATGGAAAATTAGCAGTTTATACTGCTAGTTTATATTGCTGATGAAGAAACAACAGAAGTTTACATTAGATATCTAAAGAATTTAAACATAAATAATCATATCTTGGAGAAGACTTTCAGATACAGCAAATTAAGTAAGTGTATTAATGGTTTACGGAAACGGTAATTTCATATTAAAATTGTGGAGACTAAACATTGACTTTCCATTTAATCACATGATAATATGCTTTATGATTTCACTTGTTTCTATTTATTATGAAATTACATGAATAAAGCGCATCGTGTTTGCGCCAAATTACAGAACGGTTAACTCTGTAATTAGCGACAATACCAGAGATTCAATACAGGTTGATATCAATGTGCACGATGTTTTAAAGCTTCGTTATATGAAGCATTTCGAAACTTTTCATTAATACCACAAATGTCATTTTAGACCATGCATGAAAACATGAAATTACCTCTTGCGCACATCAATTGATTCGAACGGCTACGTCGCAAATACGAAATGTAAACGCCAATAAACTGTTATTTCGAAGCTTAATGCATATCGTCTAATTATCAACTAGCAAAAATAACAACCTCCTCCATTAATTGCAAAAATATTTTTTTACGTAAATGTTAGACTGCGTGTTTATGTTTGTATAAATATTTACATGCATATAAATTATTAATTATCGGAGTATTTTGGGGTAAAGTTATTGTACATTTGTACGATGAAACATCTGAAATATAAATGTTACAATTTTGTACATATTATATTTCTATGATTTTTTCGAGATCCTAATATCTCGATCACAAGCAACGGACAAAGTTATCTTGTGCTTATAAGGACCACAGACAACTCGTAAACTTTCCTTCTTCCTTACAAACTTCAATCGAGAAGCGCTCAATAAGATAAACGCAGCTCCTGTCCTTGCCCTGCATCAATGTTACCGAAAACGGGCGGGGGAATCCTTTCGGTATTTGGACGAAGCTTAGCATCGCAATCACCCTAGTTCGATCTGCTACCAGCAAGTGGCGCCACTTAATGGATCAGTAGATACGGGCCGCATTGGGTCAGCCACCGTGGTATTCTATTTCGAACGTGATAAAGATATTGAATATTGACGTTATCTTTATCAAAGAGATCAAATTTGTTCTGAAATTGTCGGAATATTGAAGATCAAGATAAACAGTATTGCTTATTATAATTATTTTTTTATTTGTCTTTGTTTCTTTTTTTACATTTAATAATAAAAAGCAAAAAACATTTCTACAGATTAGCTTTACTTTTGATGTAACAGTAGATTGTATAATGTGACAATTATTAATATATGCTATACTAGTTTTATATTATAAATGCATTCATAGTACAATTATAGTGCATTTTTTATTAACTGATGAATAATATTGAAACAATTACGAAGTACATTTATATATGCTCATATTGATAACATCGTTTACATAGATACAGTTTAATAATATTTAGTAAATGAAAAAAATGACTTTTTTGTAATGTTACAGAACATGTATAAATATGTATAAAGTAATAATCATTGTACATACACACATACATACACACACACATTATAAATGTAGTTTATTTGCACGCGAAATGTAATTTTACCTACATTTTTTTTAATGCTATTACAAAAAAAAATATTTTTTTAAATTTATTAATTTTAAAAACAAGAAAACTCTATCAGTTAATTTATTTCTCAACATCTCATTTTAATTATTTTTTTAAACACTATATTTAGCTAATTTATATTTTTTTCAAAAAACTTAAGTATGTTATATTTGTTTATAATAGTTTCTTGTAAAGAATGGCTCTCTCCTTTGATAATAAAATATATAATGCTCCAAATCACAAGTATTTGATGTAAAAAATGCATGGGGATTGAAAATGCATGCAATGTAATACAGTTAAATGTGACATATTCAAAAATGTCCGTATCACTTTTGCAGTTCTTGTCATTCTTGCAATACGTGACTACAAAAGTCATATTACTAAAACTGATCTCCTCTGATACATATATATATATACCATATGTACAAATAATTTTTTTATATTAAAAAAGAATAATCTATTTTATTGAAAGATTAGAATAAACAAATCAAGTTAAACGACCTTTCAGCATTAAATTATTAGAATATATAAAACCTCAGTGGATTTTTCCGCGTAAAAGATTGATGAAACTTTTTTTAATTTTTTTTAATTTATATCTGTGCACTTTGTATTGTTATTGTCAATAAAACAAAAATATATGTAATAAAGTAATACTAAAACACTATCAGAGAAAGAAAAAGACATTAATTTACATATCTCATTAGTTAATGTTTTATGACAAATTATTATTTACTTAGAAAAGTTAATAAAAAAAATTAATATTTTTATGAAAATATTAAAGAAAGAAAGATCAGATAGACATAAATAAAAATGTGATCTAATATCTCTGAAATAATATCTTAAATATTTTGAACGTTAATTATTTTCAGCAATTTTATTAATAACATTGACATTAAAGAAACCGAAATCTTTAATTTGCTCGGTTAACTTAAAAAAAAGGCAATTACTGCCGATGTTGAAGTAGAAAAAGTTGATAGACGTGTGTTTGCTTAAAAGAAATTTATTTAAAAAATATATTCTAGAAAGACTCGGAGATTGATTGACATTTAATCTAGACGAAGGCATCGTACATTGCCAGCGAAAAATAAAATTGGCGAAAAATATCGCGAATAATTGGAGACGCATCGTCGTACAGTGCTGCATTGGCTCCCGCATCGAACAACCCTCTCAGCGTGGCGGCGAACGAGCGACTGCTGGCTCGCGTCTTAGCTCGTGCGATTCCGCGGACGCTCGGGAACGCCGGCGCCT